>JAKUDI010000808.1:0-16000 GCA_022702515.1 Ilyophis sp. 1 JC-2022 | reverse complement strand
CAAGAAGAAACAGTTAATACAAATATTTATGCAGTCAGTTTCCACAGTATTTCACACACCTCTCACACAGTGTGTTACATACCTCACACACAATGTTACACACCTCTCACACAGTGTTACACACATCTCACAAAAAGTTACACACCTCTCACACAGCGTTACACACCTCTCACACAGCGTTACACACCTCTCACACAGTGTTACACACATCTCACACAGTGTTACACACCTCTCACACAGTGTTACACACCTCTCATACAGCGTTACACACCTCTCACACAGTGTTAAACACCTCTCACACAGAGTTACACACCTCTCACACAGCATTAAAAACCTCTCACACATTGTTACACACCTCTCGCACAGTGTTACACACCTCTCACACAGTGTTACACACCTCTCACACAGTTACACACCTCTCACAGTGTTACACACCTCTCACAGAGTTACACACCTCTCACACAGTGTTACACACCTCTCACACAGAGTTACACACCTCTCACACAGTGTTACACACCTCTCACACAGTTACACACCTCTCACACAGAGTTACACACCTCTCACACAGCATTAAAAACCTCTCACACATTGTTACACACCTCTCACACAGAGTTACACACCTCTCACACAGTTACACACCTCTCACACAGTGTTACACACCTCTCACACAGAGTTACACACCTCTCACACAGTGTTACACACCTCTCACACAGAGTTACACACCTCTCACACAGCATTAAAAACCTCTCACACAGAGTTACACACCTCTCACACAGTTACACACCTCTCACACAGCATTAAAAACCTCTCACACAGAGTTACACACCTCTCACACAGTTACACACCTCTCACACAGTGTCACACACCTCTCACACAGTTACACACCTCTCACACAGTTACACACCTCTCACACAGAGTTACACACCTCTCACACAGTTACACACCTCTCACAGTGTTACACACCTCTCACACAGTGTTAAACACCTCTCACACTGTTACACACCTCTCACACAGTGTTACACACCTCTCACAGTGTCACACACCTCTCACACAGTTACACACCTCTCATACAGCGTTACACACCTCTCACAGTGTCACACACCTCTCACACAGTGTTACACACCTCTCACACAGTGTCACACACCTCTCACACAGTGTTACACACCTCTCACACAGTTACACACCTCTCATACAGCGTTAAACACCTCTCACACAGTTACACACCTCTCACACAGTGTTACACACCTCTCACACAGTGTTACACACCTCTCACACAGTGTTACACACCTCTCACACAGTTACACACCTCTCATACAGCGTTACACACCTCTCACACAGTTACACACCTCTCACACAGTGTCACACACCTCTCACACAGTGTTACACACCTCTCACACAGTTACACACCTCTCACACAGTGTTACACACCTCTCACACAGAGTTACACACCTCTCACACAGCATTAAAAACCTCTCACACAGAGTTACACACCTCTCACACAGTTACACACCTCTCACACAGTTACACACCTCTCACACAGAGTTACACACCTCTCACACAGTGTTACACACACCTCACTCACACACAGTTACACACACACACCTCTCACAGAGTTACACACCTCTCACACAGTTACACACCTCTCACACAGTTACACACCTCACACAGAGTTACACACCTCTCACACAGTTACACACCTCTCACACAGTTACACACCTCTCACACAGAGTTACACACCTCTCACACAGTTACACACCTCTCACACAGTGTTACACACCTCTCACACAGTTACACACCTCTCACACAGTGTTACACACCTCTCACACAGTTACACACCTCTCACACAAAGTTACACACCTCTCACACAGAGTTACACACCTCTCACACAGTGTTACACACCTCTCACACAGTGTTACACACACCTCTCACACAGTGTTACACACCTCTCACAGTGTTACACACCTCTCACACAGTGTTACACACCTCTCACAGTGTTACACACACACACCTCTCACACAGTGTTACACACACCTCTCACACAGTTACACACCTCTCACACAGAGTTACACACCTCTCACACAGTAGAACACCTCTCACACAGATTTGCACACCTCTCAAACAGAGTTACACAACTCTCACACACAGTGTAACACAACACACACACAGTTACACACCTATCACACAGTGTTACACACCTCACCTCTCACACAGTGTTACACACCTCTCACACAGTGTTACACACCTCTCACACAGTGTTACACACACTCTCACACACAGTTACACACCTCTCACACAGTCTCACACACCTCTCACACAGCGTTACACACCTCTCACACACCTCTCACACAGCGTGTTACACACCTCTCACACAGTGTTACACACCTCTCACACAGTTACACACCTCTCACACAGTGTTACACACCTCTCACACAGTGTTACACACCTCTCACACAGTGTTACACACCTCTCACACAGTGTTACACACCTCTCACACAGTTACACACCTCTCACACAGAGTTACACACCTCTCACACACACTCTCACACAGTTACACACCTCTCACAGTGTTACACACCTCTCACACAGAGTTACACACCTCTCACACAGTGTTACACACCACACTCTCACAGTGTTACACACACCTCTCACACAGCAGTGTTACACACCTCTCACACAGTTACACACCTCTCACACAGTGTTACACACCTCTCACACAGTTACACACCTCTCACACATAGTTACACACCTCTCACACCTCTCACACACACACACACCTACACACACCTCTCACACACATAGTTACACACCTCTCACACAGTTACACACCTCTCACACAGTTACACACCTCTCACACAGTGTTACACACCTCTCACACAGTGTTACACACCTCTCACACAGTGTTACACACCTCTCACACACACACCTCTCACACCTCTCACACAGTGTTAAACACCTCTCACACAAAGTTACACACCTCCCACACAGTTATACACCTCTCACACACAGAGTTACACACCTCTCACACAGTGTTACACACCTCTCACACAGAGTTACACACCTCTCACACAGTGTTACACACCTCTCACACAGTTACACACCTCTCACACAGTTACACACCTCTCACAGTGTTACACACCTCTCACACAGTTTACACACTCTCACACAGAGTGTTACACACCTCTCACACAGTGTTACACACCTCTCACACAGTTACACACCTCTCACACACACCTCTCACACAATACACTCTCACACACATTACACACCTCTCACACAGAGTTACACACCTCTCACACAGTGTTACACACCTCTCACACAGTGTTACACACTCTCACACACACAGTTTTTCACACCTCTCACACAGTGTTACACACCTCTCACACAGAGTTACACACCTCTCACACAGTGTTACACACCTCTCACACAGTGTTACACACCTCTCGCACAGTGTTACACACACACCTCTCACACAGTTACACACCTCTCATACAGCGTTACACACCTCTCACACAGTTACACACCTCTCACACAGTGTTACACACCTCTCACACAGAGTTACACACTCTCACACAGTGTTACACACACCTCACACACTCACACAGTGTTACACACCTCTCACACAGTGTTACACACCTCTCACACAGTGATACACACCTCTCACACAGTTAAACACACACAACACAGTTACACCACACTCACACACCTCTCACACAGTTTTACACCTCTCACACAGTTACACACCTCTCACACACAGTTACACACCTCTCACACAGTGTTACACACCTCTCACACAGTGTTACACACCTCTCACACAGTGTTACACACCTCTCACACAGTTACACACCACTCACACACAGTGTTACACACCTCTCACACAGTGATACACACACACACCTCTCACACAGTTACATTACACACCTCTCACACAGTTAGTTACACCTCTCACACAGTGTTACACACCTCTCACACAGTGTTACACACCTCTCACACAGTGTTAAACCACTCTCACACACAGAGTTACACACCACACCTCTCACACAGTTACACACTCTCACAGTGTTACACACCTCTCACACAGTTACACACCTCTCACACAGTGTTACACACCTCTCACACAGTGTTACACACCTCTCACACAGTGTTACACACCTCTCACACAGTGTTACACACCTCTCACACAGTTACACACCTCTCACACAGTTACACACCTCTCACACAGAGTTACACACCTCTCACACTGTTACACACCTCTCACACAGTGTTACACACCTCTCACACAGTGTTACACACCTCTCACACAGTGTTACACACCTCTCACACAGTTACACACCTCTCACACAGTTACACACCTCTCACACACACACACTCCACACACCTCTCACACAGTTACACACCTCTCACACAGTTACACACCTCTCACACACACACCTCTCACACAGGTTACACACCTCTCACACAGTGTTACACACCTCTCACACACACACTAGTGTTACACACCTCTCACACAGTGTTACACACCTCTCACACAGTGTCACACACACCTCTCACACAGTGTTACACACCTCTCACACAGTTACACACCTCTCACACAGTGTTACACACCTCTCACACACTTACACACCCTCTCACACACCTCTCACACACACACACCTCTCACACAGTGTTACACACCTCTCACACAGTGTACACACCTCTCACACAGTGTTACACACCTCTCACACACAGTGTTACACACCTCTCACACAGTTACACACACCTCTCACACACAGTGTTACACACCTCTCACACAGTGTTACACACCTCTCACACCACCTCTCACACAGTTACACACCTCTCACACACACAGTTACACACCTCTCACACAAAGTTACACACCTCTCACACAGTTACACACCTCTCACACAAAGTTACACACCTCTCACACAGTGTTACACACCTCTCACACAGTAACACACCTCTCACACACAACACACCTCTCACACAGTGTTAACACCTCTCACACAGTGTTACACACCTCTCACACACAGTCTCACACAGTGTTACACACCTCTCACACAGTGTACACACCTCTCACACAGTGTTACACACCTGTCACACACCTCTCACACAGTGTTACACACCCTCATTACCACCTACACACACAGTTACACACCTCTCACACAGTGTTACACACCTCTCACACAACAGTGTTACACACCTCTCACACAGTGTTACAACACACCTCTCACACACCTCTCACACACACCTCTCACACAGTTACACACCTCTCACACAGTGTTACACACCTCTCACACAGTGTTTTACACACCTCTCACACACACCACTCACACACACACACACACCTCTCACACAGTGTTACACACCTCTCACACACACACACAGTTACACACCTCTCACACACCTCTCACACACACAACACCTCTCACACAGCGTTACACACCTCTCACACAGTTACACACCTCTCACACAGTGTCACACACCTCTCACACAGTGTTAAACACCTCTCACACAGTGTTACACACCTCTCACACAGTGTTACACACCTCTCACACAGTGTTACACACCTCTCACACAGTGTTACACACCTCTCACACAGTTACACACCTCTCACACACAGTTACACACCTCTCACACAGTGTTACACACCTCTCACACAGTGTTACACCTCTCTCACACACAGAGTTACACACCTCTCACACAGTTACACACCTCTCACACAGTTGCACACCTCTCTCACACACAGAGTTACACACCTCTCACACACCTGTCACACACACACCTCTCACACAGAGTTACACACCTCTCACACAGTTACACCTCTCACACACCTCTCACACACCTCTCACACACACTCACACCTCTCACACACGTAAACACCTCTCACACAGTGTTACACACCTCTCACACAGTTACACACCTCTCACACAGTGTTACACACCTCTCACACACACACTCACACAGTGTCACACACCTCTCACACACACACACCTCTCACACAGTGTCACACACACACACACACCCACACACACCTCTCACACACACACACACCTCACACACACACACCTCTCACAGTGTTACACACCTCTCTCACAGTGTTACACACCTCACACACAGTTACACACCTCTCACACAGTGTTACACACCTCTCACACAGTGTTACACACCTCTCACACACTACACCACCTCTCACACAGTGTTACACACCTCTCACACAGTGTTACACACCTCTCACACAGTGTTACACACCTCTCACACACACACCTCTCACACAGTGTTACACACCTCTCACACAGCGTTAAACACCTCTCACACACACCTTACACACCTCACACAGTGTTACACACCTCTCACACTGTTAGACACCTCTCACACACAGATACACACATCTCACACACAGTGTCACACAACTCACACACAGTTACACACCTCTCACACAGAGTTACACACACACACCTCTCACACAGTTACACACCTCTCACACAGTGTTACACACCTCTCACACACCTCTCACACCTCTCACACAGTGTTACACACCTCTCACACAGAGTTACACACCTCTCACACAGTGTTACACACCTCTCACACAGTTACACACCTCTCATACAGCGTTACACACCTCTCACACAGTGTTACACACCTCTCACACAGTGTTACACACCTCTCTCACACAGTGTTACACACCTCTCTCACACAGTGTTACACACCTCACACAGTCACACACACACAGTTTACACACCTCTCACACAGTGTTACACACCTCTCACACAAGTTACACACCTCCACACACACCTCTCACACTCACACAGTTACACACCTCTCACACAGTGTTACACACCTCACACAGTGTTACACACCTCTCACACACCTCTCACAACACACCTCTCACACAGCGTTACACACCTCTCACACAGTGTTACACACCTCTCACACAAAGTTACACACCTCTCACACAGTGTTACACACCTCTCACACAGTGTTACACACCTCTCACACAGTTACACACATCTCGCAAATAGTTACACACCTCTCACACACCTCCTCACACACCCTCACACAGTTACACACCTCTCACACAGTTACACACCTCTCACACAGAGTTACACACCTCTCACACACACACCCTCACACACACAGTGTTACACACCTCTCACACACACACACCTCTCACACAAGTGTTACACACCTCTCACACAGTGTTACACCTCTCTCACACACAGTTACACAACACCTCTCCACACTCACACACACAGTGTTACACACCTCTCACACAGTTACACACCTCTCACACAAAGTTACACACCTCTCACACAGTGTTACACACCTCTCACACAGTTACACACCTCTCACAGTTACACACCTCTCACACCTTACGTACACACCTCACACAGTGTTACACACCTCTCACACAGTGTTACACACCTCTCACACAGTTACACCTCTCACACAGTGTTACACACTCTCACACAGTGTTACACACCTCTCACACAGTTACACTGTTACACACTCTCACACTCTCACAGCTTTACACACCTCTCACACAGTGTTACACACCTCTCACACAGTGTTACACACCTCTCACACAGTGTTACACACCTCTCACACACAGTTACACACCTCTCACACAGTGTTACACACCTCTCACACAGTTACACACCTCTCACACAGTTACACACCTCTCACACACAGTTACACACCTCTCACACAGTGTTACACACCTCTCACACAGTGTTACACACCTCTCACACAGTTACACACCTCTCACACAAAGTTACACACCTCTCACAAAGTTACACACCTCTCACACAGTTACACACCTCTCACACAAAGTTACACACCTCTCACACAGTGTTACACACCTCTCACACAGCACACACCTACACACCTCTCACACAGTTACACACTCTCACACAGTTACACACCTTACACACCTCTCACACAGTGTTACACACCTCTCACACAGTTACACACCTCTCACACAGTGTTACACACCTCTCACACAGTGTTACACACCTCTCACACAGTGTTACACACCTCTCACACAGTTACACACCTCTCACACAGTGTTACACACCTCTCACACAGTGTTACACACCTCTCACACAGTGTTACACACCTCTCACACAGTGTTACACACCTCTCACACAGTGTTACACACCTCTCACACCTCTCACACAACACACCTCTCACCCAGAGTTACACACCTCTCACACACCGTGTTACACACCTCTCACACACAGTTACACACCTCTCACACAGTGTTACACACCTCTCACACACACACACACAGTTACACACCTCTCACACACCTCTCACACACCTCTCACACAGTTACACACCTCTCACACACACACACACTACACACCTCTCACACAGTGTTACACACCTCTCACACAGTGTTACACACCTCTCACACAGTGTTACACACACACCTCACACCTCTCAAACAGTGTTTCACACCACACACACAGTGTTACACACCTCTCACACAGAGTTACACACCTCTCATACAGTGTTACACACCTCTCACACAGTGTTACACAACTCTCACACAGTGTTACACACCTCTCACACAGTGTTACACACCTCTCACACAGTATTACACACCTCTCACACAGTGTTACACACCTCTCACACAGTGTCCCACACCTCTCACACAGTGTCCCACACCTCTCAAACAGTGTCACACACCTCTCACACAGTATTACACACCTCTCACACAGTGTTACACAACTCTCACACAGTGTTACACACCTCTCACACAGTGTTACACACCTCTCACACAGTGTCCCACACCTCTCAAACAGTGTCACACACCTCTCACACAGTATTACACACCTCTCACACAGTGTTACACAACTCTCACACAGTGTTCCACACCTCTCACACAGTGTTACACACCTCTCACACAGTATTACACACCTCTCACACAGTGTTCCACACCTCTCACACAGTGTTACACACCTCTCACACAGTTTTCCACACCTCTCACACAGTGTTCCACACCTCTCACACAGTGTTCCACACCTCTCACACAGTGTTACACACCTCTCACACAGTGTTACACACCTCTCACACAGTATTACACACCTCTCACACAGTGTTCCACACCTCTCACACAGTGTTACACACCTCTCACACAGTGTTCCACACCTCTCACACAGTGTTCCACACCTCTCACACAGTGTTACACACCTCTCACACAGTGTTACACACCTCTCACACAGTGTTCCACACCTCTCACACAGTGTTACACACCTCTCACACAGTGTTACACACCTCTCACACAGTATTCCACACCTCTCACACAGTGTTCCACACCTCTCACACAGTGTTACACACCTCTCACACAGTATTCCACACCTCTCACACAGTGTTCCACACCTCTCACACAGTGTTACACACGTTACACACCTCTCACACAGTATTACATACCTCTCACACAGTGTTCCACACCTCTCACACAGTGTTACACACCTCTCACACAGTGTTCCACACCTCTCACACAGTGTTACACACCTCTCACACAGTGTTACACACCTCTCACACAGTATTCCACACCTCTCACACAGTGTTCCACACCTCTCACACAGTATTCCACACCTCTCACACAGTGTTACACACCTCTCACACAGTATTACACACCTCTCACACAGTGTTCCACACCTCTCACAGTGTTACACACCTCTCACACAGTGTTACACACCTCTCACACAGTATTCCACACCTCTCACACAGTATTCCACACCTCTCACACAGTGTTACACACCTCTCACACAGTATTACACACCTCTCACACAGTGTTCCACACCTCTCACACAGTGTTACACACCTCTCACACAGTGTTCCACACCTCTCACACAGTGTTACACACCTCTCACACAGTGTTACACACCTCTCACAGTGTTACACACCTCTCACACAGTATTACACACCTCTCACACAGTATTACACACCTCTCACACAGTGTTCCACACCTCTCACACAGTGTTACACACCTCTCACACAGTATTACACACCTCTCACACAGTGTTCCACACCTCTCACACAGTGTTACACACCTCTCACACAGTGTTACACACCTCTCACACAGTATTCCACACCTCTCACACAGTGTTCCACACCTCTCACACAGTGTTACACACCTCTCACACAGTGTTACACACCTCTCACACAGTATTACACACCTCTCACACAGTATTACACACCTCTCACACAGTGTTACACACCTCTCACACAGTGTTACACACCTCTCACACAGTGTTACACACCTCTCACACAGTGTTCCACACCTCTCACACAGTATTCCACACCTCTCACACAGTGTTCCACACCTCTCACACAGTGTTACACACCTCTCACACAGTGTTACACACCTCTCACACAGTGTTACACACCTCTCACACAGTATTACACACCTCTCACACAGTGTTCCACACCTCTCACACAGTGTTCCACACCTCTCACACAGTGTTACACACCTCTCACACAGTGTTCCACACCTCTCACACAGTGTTACACACCTCTCACACAGTGTTACACACCTCTCACACAGTATTCCACACCTCTCACACAGTGTTCCACACCTCTCACACAGTGTTACACACCTCTCACACAGTATTCCACACCTCTCACACAGTGTTCCACACCTCTCACACAGTGTTACACACGTTACACACCTCTCACACAGTATTACACACCTCTCACACAGTGTTCCACACCTCTCACACAGTGTTACACACCTCTCACACAGTGTTCCACACCTCTCACACAGTGTTACACACCTCTCACACAGTGTTCCACACCTCTCACACAGTGTTACACACCTCTCACACAGTGTTCCACACCTCTCACACACCTCTCACACAGTGTTACACACCTCTCACACAGTTACACACCTCTCACACAGTGTTACACACCTCTCACACAGTGTTACACACCTCTCTCACAGTGTTACACACCTCTCACACAGTGTTACACACCTCTCACACAGTGTTACACACCTCTCACACAGTGTTACACACCTCTCACACAGTGTTACACACCTCTCTCACAGTGTTACACACCTCTCACACAGTGTTACACACCTCTCACACAGTATTACACACCTCTCACACAGTGTTACACACCTCTCACACAGTGTTCCACACCTCTCACACAGTGTTACACACCTCTCACACAGTGTTCCACACCTCTCACACAGTGTTCCACACCTCTCACACAGTGTTACACACCTCTCACACAGTGTTCCACACCTCTCACACAGTGTTACACACCTCTCACACAGTATTACACACCTCTCACACAGTGTTACACACCTCTCACACAGTGTTCCACACCTTCACACAGTGTTACACACCTCTCACACAGTGTTACACACCTCTCACACAGTATTCCACACCTCTCACACAGTGTTCCACACCTCTCACACAGTGTTACACACCTCTCACACAGTATTACACACCTCTCTCACAGTGTTACACACCTCTCACACAGCATTAAACACCTCTCACACAGTATTACACACCTCTCACACAGTATTACACACCTCTCACACAGTGTTCCACACCTCTCACAGTGTTACACACCTCTCACACCGTGTTCAACACCTTCACACAGTGTTACACACCTCTCACACAGTGTTACACACCTCTCACACAGTATTCCACACCTCTCACACAGTGTTCCACACCTCTCACACAGTGTTACACACCTCTCACACAGTATTACACACCTCTCACACAGTGTTCCACACCTCTCACACAGTGTTCCACACCTCTCACACAGTGTTACACACCTCTCACACAGTGTTACACACCTCTCACACAGTATTCCACACCTCTCACACAGTATTCCACACCTCTCACACAGTGTTCCACACCTCTCACACAGTATTACACACCTCTCACACAGTGTTCCACACCTCTCACACAGTGTTACACACCTCTCACACAGTATTCCACACCTCTCACACAGTGTTCCACACCTCTCACACAGTGTTACACACCTCTCACACAGTGTTACACACCTCTCACAGTGTTACACACCTCTCACACAGTGTTACACACCTCTCACACAGTATTACACACCTCTCACACAGTATTACACACCTCTCACACAGTGTTACACACCTCTCACACAGTGTTCCACACATCTCACACAGTGTTCCACACATCTCACACAGTGTTCCACACCTCTCACACAGTGTTACACACCTCTCACACAGTGTTACACACCTCTCACACAGTGTTCCACACCTCTCACACAGTGTTACACACCTCTCACACAGTGTTACACACCTCTCACAGTGTTACACACCTCTCACACAGTGTTACACACCTCTCACACAGTATTACACACCTCTCACACAGTATTACACACCTCTCACACAGTGTTACACACCTCTCACACAGTATTACACACCTCTCACACAGTGTTACACACCTCTCACAGTGTTACACACCTCTCACACAGTGTTACACACCTCTCACACAGTGTTACACACCTCTCACACAGTGTTACACACCTCTCACACAGTATTACACACCTCTCACACAGTATTACACACCTCTCACACAGTGTTACACACCTCTCACACAGTGTTCCACACATCTCACAGTGTTACACACCTCTCACACAGTATTACACACCTCTCACACAGTGTTACACACCTCTCACACAGTGTTCCACACATCTCAGTGTTCCACACCTCTCACACAGTGTTCCACACCTCTCACACAGTATTACACAACTCTCACACAGTGTTACACACCTCTCACACAGTGTTCCACACCTCTCACACAGTATTCCACACCTCTCACACAGTATTCCACACCTCTCACACAGTATTCCACACCTCTCACACAGTATTACACACCTCTCACACAGTGTTCCACACCTCTCACACAGTGTTACACACCTCTCACACAGTATTCCACACCTCTCACACAGTGTTACACACCTCTCACACAGTGTTACACACCTCTCACACAGTGTTACACACCTCTCACACAGTGTTACACACCTCTCACACAGTATTACACACCTCTCACACAGTGTTACACACCTCTCACACAGTGTTACACACCTCTCACACAGTGTTCCACACATCTCACAGTGTTACACACCTCTCACACAGTGTTACACACCTCTCACACAGTATTACACACCTCTCACACAGTGTTACACACCTCTCACACAGTGTTACACACCTCTCACACAGTGTTCCACACATCTCAGTGTTCCACACCTCTCACACAGTGTTCCACACCTCTCACACAGTATTACACACCTCTCACACAGTATTACACACCTCTCACACAGTGTTACACACCTCTCACACAGTGTTACACACCTCTCACACAGTGTTCCACACCTCTCACACAGTATTCCACACCTCTCACACAGTATTCCACACAGGGGCGCCGCTAGGGGGGGGGTAAGTTAGGACGATTCTAAGGGCCCAGCACGGACAGGGGCCCTAGAGTAGAGAACACTATTTTGATGGGTGGTTTAACCTCTACAAAATTATATTCTGTCATGGGGCCCAGAATCTCTAGCGGCGCCCCTGATTCCACACCTCTCACACAGTATTCCACACCTCTCACACAGTATTACACACCTCTCACACAGTGTTCCACACCTCTCACACAGTGTTACACACCTCTCACACAGTATTCCACACCTCTCACACAGTGTTACACACCTCTCACACAGTGTTACACACCTCTCACAGTGTTACACACCTCTCACACAGTGTTACACACCTCTCACACAGTATTACACACCTCTCACACAGTATTACACACCTCTCACACAGTGTTACACACCTCTCACACAGTGTTCCACACATCTCACAGTGTTACACACCTCTCGCACAGTATTACACACCTCTCACACAGTATTACACACCTCTCACACAGTGTTACACACCTCTCACACAGTGTTACACACCTCTCACACAGTGTTACACACCTCTCACACAGTATTACACACCTCTCTCACAGTGTTACACACCTCTCACACAGTATTACACACCTCTCACACAGTATTACACACCTCTCTCACAGTGTTACACACCTCTCACACAATACTTATAATCAGAAAATAATCCGTGCTTATTGTGTCAAGGCTGAAAAAATCCTCTTGGACTTCATAACGGAACGGTTATAACAAAAAATATAAGAGAATGTAACAGGCTAATGTTGTTACAGGAAATAAGAGAATATTTACCATCATGTCAATTCGCACGGGGTTGCTATAACCTGGGGTTATTTATACAAGGCATTTAACAGTAGGTATAATACGCCGGAATCTTTACTGACGCGGGTGCGCGCAGTCCACAAAAGTTACTGACATGCCAGATTCGGACGGGACTAAAATAACGGAGATGCTCCGGTAATAATTACATTACCACATCCCCGTAAAACTTATCCTGTCGCAATAAGGCTTGAGCGTTAATGTGCCTCATTTTGTTAAGAAATAAATTATGGCAAGTTAGCCACCGTTACATTAAATAAACAGAAAACACTTTTATATTTTGCATTGATTTTTTCCCCTGCTGTACCGAAAATGTACCGAACCGTTAAATCATAAACATTGAAGTGTTCATAAATTTTTCACTTACACCTTTTAGAGTAAATTTTCATAAATAATTTTTTTTGTAGACTAGTCTTATTTATCATCTATCACCCCCACCTCCCCATTCAGGTGCTAAAATGTTATCTTGCCTCAAGCGCCATAATGGTTTAGGCCGGCGCTGTTTCTGTACGTAAGATTGTTAATATATAACACTGTATAGGTATGGGGCGTGCCCCACCAAGCCGTAACCTGCCATCCCAATTTTGAAAATGTGAATGTTAGAAATCAGAACATTGTTCTCTGTTAGATTCGTTTGCTAAACTCATTTCTGTACTCTAATGGACACACAGAAGCAATGAGAGAAAACTCTTACTGTGCTGCTCATCTCTCTCCAGTGAGGCGGTGAGATCCTTCTGCTTCATGTTCCTCAGGATGTGGAGTGTGATCTTCAGAGACCTCTCACTGCCACAGGTCTCCAGCATCTTCTCCACTATGTACAGAGCCTCAGGATCCTGCTGCTCTCTCTCACTGCATTCTGGGTAATACTGACTCAGATGGCTCTGAAACAGTTTAAACTTTTCATCCTTCTTCAGCTTCATCAGAGTGCGCAGGAGAGACTGTAATAAACACATGAAGAGGTGTGCTGTATCAGAGTGTGTAATAAACACATGAAGAGGTGTGCTGTATCAGAGTGTGTAATAAACACATGAAGAGGTGTGCTGTATCAGTGTGTGTAATAAACACATGAAGAGGTGTGCTGTATCAGTGTGAAATAAACACATGAAGAGGTGTGCTGTATCAGAGTGTGTAATAAACACATGAAGAGGTGTGCTGTATCAGAGTGTGTAATAAACAAATGAAGAGGTGTGCTGTATCAGAGTGTGTAATAAACACATGAAGAGGTGTGCTGTATCAGAGTGTGTAATAAACACATGAAGAGGTGTGCTGTATCAGTGTGTGTAATAAACACATGAAGAGGTGTGCTGTATCAGAGTGTGTAATAAACACATGAAGAGGTGTGAAAAAACATCTGTTTTGATGTCTTCATTTTTGTAAATTATAAGCAGTGAGCCTACGTTCAATAATGAATGCATAATTCCAATTCATTATTCTAATTTAAAATGTTAGACTTTGTTTT
Organism: Ilyophis sp. 1 JC-2022; assembly: GCA_022702515.1. Taxonomy (NCBI): domain Eukaryota; kingdom Metazoa; phylum Chordata; class Actinopteri; order Anguilliformes; family Synaphobranchidae; genus Ilyophis; species Ilyophis sp. 1 JC-2022. Next base: position 285 of record JAKUDI010000808.1, on the reverse strand, counting down.
GACTTGTTGGTTGATCCACCAGGTTACTGTTCGACTGACCTATGAAGAAATTTGACGATTCAATTGATAATTGTCATTTTTAATAATAATTATTCAATAAAATCTATTAAAAATAATTAAATGTAGGTTGAGTGTGGGATTTTAACACGCCATACCGCTTGTGTTCAGTATTCAGAGAGCCGGGCATTGTAACAAGGGCGTTCAGTGTTTGAAATGCTGGATTCAGAAAAACAAACACATTTTCCCTTGAACCTCACTTCCCCGACCGAGCCTTGATGACTTACA
>JAKUDI010000805.1:0-20699 GCA_022702515.1 Ilyophis sp. 1 JC-2022 | reverse complement strand
CACCTATCACCTAATTTATGTTGAATGACTAATGTTTTTGATAGCTAATATAATTTTTTGATAGCTGGTTAAGAAAAATACAAAAAAATAATACAAATATTGAGGTGTCTTGAAGCCTCAAAACCTCCCCTGTTGTGACATAATTGAATCATATTTAATAGTTAGTTAATCTGTAGTTCAACGTGATTGCTATGATTAACTTATGGCATTATTAACTTGATGTCAGTTAGCTAGTCAGCTATTAGTATTACAAGCCACTGTGTGACAACTAGTATTTGTGTATATAGTGTGTATGTGTTAGCCTCCATTTTCATCTGTGTTTCTGACACCAACGTTAGTGTTAGCAACAAAAATCCTGTCAGACAAATGTATGCGTGTTTTTATTATTTGGTGATGAATAACATTCATCTCGTTAGAAATATTGTCCAATATTGAGGTGATTTGAAGCCTCAAAACCACCCCTGTTGTGACATAATTGAATTATGTTTAAAAGTTAATCATTTTCAGTGGTTAATACTGTACTTATGATGCACATGGTGATTGATTACCTTACCACACCAGTGAGGGAGGTTTTAGGTAGTGGGGATCATCTACGACAAGCGGAGAAACCGCCTCACAGGAGACTCTCTTTTGCTCTGTTTTCTGCATTACAATGTGCAGATGCTTAACTGGGACTACTGATATGCAATACACCAGTAACCATATTCCCCTCTCACATGTTCCAAGGCTTGTTTGAGGCTCCAATTCAATTTTTATTTACATTATTTCAACTAAATAGATTTATTTTTAGATTTAATTTATTTAATTCAAACTGAGCCTATACTTTTAAAGTCTTTACTCTTGAGTTGATAGTAGTAATGCTATCTATTTTACTTAATTTATCCAACCTGTGAATTGGTAGATTTTCCTATTATGTTTAGATTTAATTTTAGATTTAAACATTTTATTTAATTACATGGAACACAGAGAGTGCTACAGTGATAAATAAATAAATAAATGTGAAAATATAAAAATGAATAAATAAAATAATCTGAAAATAAATAAATCTGGAAAATCTGTTGAGCCTGAGGAGCACAGAGGTAATTCCATCCAGAACAGACCTGGAAATGTATTAGGCGCTCCAAAGGTCCAGAAATCCAAATGGGCATTGGTGTGTTGATTAGCCAACTTGGTCAGCTTTGTCCTGAAACCTGATGGAGGTGCCACCATTTTTGCAGGTTGTAGTAGTACTGCTTGTGCCAGTTTGTTTTCAGACCAGGTGTTCAGGCATGATTCCACATGTGTGTTCATACTGGCTAATACTGGCTTTGCAGTTAAAATTTGGCAGCACTACTCTGGGAACTCTGAGTTGGATCATGAAAATGGTAGCAGAACCAAAGGAACAGATATCCCTATCGCCAAAGTGGATTGTGATGTAAATTATTCTAATACTGTACTTAATTTTAAAAATCAGTGATGTGATTTATAGATCAATATCTTGGCATATGTGTTCATTAGAAGAAATTAAAAAATACTTGACATTTGATTGAAAACATAATTATTATAGAGATTTTTAAAAATTATGTTAGACACATCTTAGTTTTGTGTTATGAAAAAGACTACCAGAACACAAGGCAAGGATATTCCAAACTAACTTTATTGACTGATGTCTTACATTTCACAAGAAGTTCATATTGTATGAGTGCTTGCTACTGCATTTCATCTGGGTTTCATCCCTCATTCTGCAACTTCCTTCCCCTTAAAAAGAAGTAAAACAAGTATTTAGAATAATAGTCAAATCCATATTTCCAATGTATTTTTTAAAATTTAAGACTAATTTAAGAAAAGTATTTTTTCCAGATGTAATTAGTACAGGATTCTCATGCAAGGAAACAACGTGTACTTTTGTAGCCCTAACTCAAAGCAACAGAGCATTCATATTTTCATTTCTATTTTACAAACACAATGATTCCACATACAGTAAAATGGTATAAAATACATGTAACAGAAGTATAAAGTGCAGAAAATAGTATTAACAGCTTGTAGTAGAAAGTACCTTGCCAGTATCACGGCTCTTGGCTCTCAGCTTGTTGACCTGGGACTCAGCGATGTCGGCACGCTCCTGAGCTTCCTCCATCTCATGCTGCACCTTCCTGTACCTGGACAGGTGAGTGTTGGCTTGTTCCTCCTGTGAGGGGGCAAGACAAAATATTGCAGTAAATGATTAAGCAGCACTTATAGGTTGAAACCATTATTGTAGATATTGAATTATTCAATTATTAATAATGTTTATCAAAATTACCAACGCAGTTGTCAGAGCGATACCCTAGACAATTTAGACAATAAAGGTTCTATTGCGATTGGTAAAATAAGACAGTGTAATTGTCATATTCAAATGACCTTTGCAGAGAGAATTTGCCATTACCTTTCCATTCATGTTATATTTATGACCACCTATTAATTATGTAACAGTGCATGATATAGTGTTTTATACATTAGCCTTTGATAAGTAGCATTTTACTTACAGCTTCCTCAGACTGCCTCTTGTAGGACTTCACTTTCAGCTGCAGCTTGTCCACCAGATCCTGCAGTCTGTGGACATTCTTCTTGTCCTCCTCAGTCTGCAGAGTGTAAAGGAGTTTCAGAAGAAGTACTAGGTAGCATGCGGGGTTGTTGTCTTGCCCACTGTTTTATATAAAAGTGTATAAAATCTTACCTGGTAGGTGAGCTCTTTGACTCTCCTCTCATATTTACGGACACCTTTGACCGCATCGGCTCCACGTTTCTGTTCAGCCTCAACTTCAGCTTCCAGCTCACGCACCTTGGATATAAAATTTGTTGACATAACTATGTTAAGTAGGGCTATGTATATAGTACCCTGAAAATACTGGCATTTTTTATGATACCTGCCCACCCCAATTGTATTGACATTTTCAATGGTATTGGCATTGCAACACATACTGAACTGAGAATACCACACAGTATAAACCATTTTTTATATCACGCATCTGTCCTGTGTGGAAAGAAGTCTTTATCTTAGTTCTCAAATCTATAGAGCTAGAGCTTTATAAAACAGATTATATTAGCACATTTTGACCTGGCCAACAGTTTGTTGGCAAGCTCCAGTTCATTCAGGGCGATCTTTTCATTTTTAATGGTTAACATGCTGCCTGGAAACTTTTAGACATCAAATAATATATTATTACATATGTAATAAACTATGTAGCTTGGTGTCCAATGAGATCCTCATATCTTTACTGGTTAACATGGCACCTGAACACCTATTTGCAAAATATACCACTTACCATCTTTAGCTTTTTCTATCGTTTGTTATTGTAAACACTAATATTTATAACTGCTCAAATGAGCACTTTGAGTTGGCTGAATGAAGTTGCCACAGGTAGATTACCCTTGTTTCCAGTTTCTGGAGCTGTTTCTTTCCTCCCTTCATGGCCAGATTCTCAGCCTCATCCAGACGGTGCTGCAGGTCCTTGACCGTGATCTCCAGGTTCTTCTTCATCCTTTCCAGATGAGCGCTGGTGTCCTGCTCCTTCTTCAGCTCCTCTGCCATCATGGCAGCCTGCAGTTTTCATACAGTTTTTAAAAAAAATTTTTTTTCTGAGGGCAAGAATTTTTTTACAGTACAGACCCCATGTGGAACACTGCTATTTGTACCCTTATGCAAAGGGATGTACCTCAGCTGGAAAAATCCAGATGTATGATTTACAGAAGTGGCAAAACTAAGCTTTATAATTAGCTCTGGATAAGGTGGAAAAAATAAGTAATGTAATACAGGTGAAACTGATATGAGTATGACTCACATCTGTGATAGCCTTCTTGGCTTTCTCCTCAGCATTTCTTGCTTCCTGGATGGTGTCATCCACTTCACCTTGAACTTGTATAAGGTCAGCTTCCAGCTTCTTCTTGGTGTTGATAAGGCTGGTATTCTGAACAAAATTGGCTATTTTTAGGTTGGCATACAGTTGTGATGTAATTCAGCCTGTAGATTTGTACAATGTCTGATCAAATTAGAAAGGAATGCCTTATGTACCTGGGAGTGCAGCAGACCCACACGCTCACTTGCATCAATCAGCTCCTGCTCGGCCACTTTACGGCCTCTCTCTGTCTGCTCCAGGGCAGCCCTCAGTTCTTCAATCTCAGCCAGCATCAGGTTGTTCCTGCGCTCCACCATGGCAACCTGTTCCTTCATGTCCTCCTGTCCTCTGATCGCATCATCAAGGTGCAGTTGGGCATCCTGACAGAGATTGATTAAATTAATTGTGTACAAAAGCCTGAACATATTGGAGCTGAAAACTGTCACAACAGGTATTTTAGAAACATACCTTGAACTGTCCTTGGACATTCCTCAATTGCTTCTGGGCTTCTGATGCCTGGCGGTTGGAATGGCTCAGCTGAATCTCCATCTCATTGAGGTCTCCCTCCATCTTCTTCTTGACTCTCAGGGCATCGTTCCTGCTTCTCACCTCAGCATCAAGAGTGGTCTGCATGGAGTCGAGCACCCTCTGGCTGTTCCTCTTGATCTGCTCCATTTCTTCGTCTTTTTCTGCCAGTTTCCTGTCAATTTCACCCTTGATTTGATTAAGTTCAAGTTGGATCCGGAGAATCTTGGACTCCTCATGCTCCAGGGTTCCCTGTAAAATTATAAGAAAAACAGTAATATGTATTGCAGGAAAGATGGAAAAAAGCTTTGGATTCATGGAGTAATTGAGGAAATTTGTTGGACTTGACTTTCATTGCCAATATGAAAAGAGCAGTGTAAATATAAATTATTAGACATGACTTCAATGTGCATTAAATGTTTTGGGGATGTTACTACCTCTGCTTCTTCTAGCGCAGCCTGAATTTCTGATTTCTCAGTCTCCACAGTCTTCTTTGCCTTCTCCAGCTCATGAATGGTCTTTCCAGTCTCTCCAATCTGTTCCGTCAGGTCGGCAATCTCCTCTACAAGGAAAACAATTGGAATGTATACAATGGAATGTATTTGCCAAGGTTATTTGTTCACCTCATCCATTCGCTGGATGTTGCTTTAATAGCCAGGTCACCTGACTGTTTACTTTGTTGAGGATGTGATTTTCAAAGTATAATATGAGATAAGATATCATTATAATAATGAAGATCTTTTTCTAGATTAAATGTACATACGCTGCAGGTTCTTGTTCTCTCTCTTCAGTGTCTCCAGTTGGTCCAGAGCTTCTTCATAGGAGTTCTTCATCTTGAAGAGCTCAGTGCTGAGAGAACGGGCCTCTTTCAGAGACCCCTCCAGCTCTGCCTGGCCTTCCTCAAACTTCTGCTTCCATTCTGCCAGAACCTGGAAACATGGTAAAAACTCAGCCATTAATACCAATTCGAGCTGGCCTTCATTTTAACACCTGATAGTGACGTCCAACACAGTTGTTAGTGACCCTAGCTTTGGTGAGCTTTGGTTAGATTTACCTTGTCAAAGTTCCTTTGCTTCTTGTCAAGGTTGGCAGCTTGGGCATTTGCCCTCTCCACATCAATCATGAGATCCTCCACTTCACCCTGCAGTCTCTGCTTTGTCTTCTCCAGAGAGGCACACTTGGAGTTCACAGCCTCAATAGACTCTTCTGCCTCCTGTAGACGCTGTGCAAGCTTTTTCCTGTAGAGAGTGGTGATTTAATTTGGTTTTTAAGACTCTTTCTGATTGTGTGATATGCAGTGAATCTAGAATGAAGTTTTAAAAAAGTGTTTAGTTACTTGGCTTCCTCCAGCTCCTCAGTGCGCTGGATGGCATCAGTTTCATATTTGGATCTCCACTGAGCCACCTCACTGTTGGCCTTGGACATTCCGCGCTGCAGCTCAGCCTTGGCCTCCTGTTCCTCCTCATACTGCTCCCTCAGCATGTCACAGTCATGGCGGGCTGACTGCAATCCATGCGCCAGGGCATTCTTGGCCTTAAGGTCAATGTAGGTGTTAGAATGCAAATTAACGGATGTATGTAATAGAGAATACTGTTAAACAAATATTGTAGTACAGTTCATTTATCTACCTTCCAGGTCTATTATAATGCTTTGTTTAATAAATCTGTGGAATAGGGCTATGCTTTCTTAATATATTACCTTGACCTCCTCTTCAATGTGCCTCTTGAGCTCCTCAATCTGCTGTGTGTAGGCTTGTTTGCCTCTCGTCAGCTGAGAAACAAGAGCTTCTTTCTCCTCTAACAGCCGACTCATTTCCCCTGAGGAAACCAAAGTATTATATTACTCCATTATATTTATACTTTTAATTATTTAATCAAAAAGAAATTCTGAGTTCTGTACCATTTTCAGTATGAAGTCTTGCTTTATGTGCACTTATGTCAGCCAGTTGGCGTACATTCTCATCGCTCTTGGTTTTCAGTTCACTCAGTTGATCTTCAAGTGTACGGCACATTTTCTCAAGGTTGCCCTGTTGAAAAAAGGTTTGTTTAGAGTTTGTCATGTTCAGTGATGACAAAAACTATACCCTTCACAAGTAATGTGAGTAAACCTTCTGTATACCTTTGATTTGGCAACAGCCTCCATGTTACTGGAGAGGTCATCGATCTCCATTTTGTATTCACTCTTCTCCTTCTCCAGTTTCTGCTTGACGCGCTGAAGGTTGTCAATTTGTTCTCCCAGCTCTGCCACACTGTCAGCCTGCTTCTTGCGGAGAGAGGAAGCGGTGGCTTCATGCTGCAGGGTGGACTCTTCAAGATCACGGCGCAACTTCTGGAACTCAGCTTCACGCTTCTTGTTCATCTCAATCTGAGCAGAAGTTGCTCCACCCGCTTCTTCTAGCCTCTCACTGATTTCCTCAAGTTCCCTTGAGAGATCAGACCTCTGCTTCTCAACCTTGGCCCGAGCAGCACGCTCAGCCTCGATTTCTTCCTCCAGCTCCTCAATACGAGCCTATGGTACACAGTAGTGTAGGTTTACATCATTCATGGCACTTTGATAAGCTCTAACACATGTAATTTGGAGGCTTTGACAAATACCTGGAGTTCCTTAATCTTCTTCTGAAGCTGAGCACCCAAAGTTTGTTCATCTTCAATCTTGCTGAGAAGCTGGCTTGTCTCAAAGTCCTTCCTGTGGAGAGCACACCATAAATATTTAGATTTCTTTTTTTTTCTTGCATTTTTATCATTACATTTGCTAACATTGCATTTGATTTGAATCCTCTCTTACTTCTTGATCTTTTCATCTGACTGCTGCTTGTCATTCTCCAGATCCATTATGGATTCCTGTGCCAGTTTCAGATCACCTTCAAGCTTTCTCTTGGCTCTCTCAAGATCCATGCGAAGCTTCTTCTCCTGTTCCAGAGAGCCTTCCAACTATTGTAGGGAATATAGGTTAAATATGATTTTGTTAACAAAATATATGCAACATAAATTAACATGAATTTCATAAACATTAATTTATTTTCTTGGCACAACATAATGTTTTGGTCCTGGCTTTGACTTCTGCTCCAGAGGTTTTACCTTTTGGTCAAGAGGTTTTTTTACTCACATCATCTACTTGCTGCTCAAGCTTGGTCTTTGCTTTAGTCAGAGTGTTGACTTTGTCTTCCTCTGCTTGGAGATCATCCAGGGTCTGCTGGTGTGCCTCTTGCAGGGCTTTCTTCTCCTTTGACAATTTGGCAATGCTCTCGTCCTGAGAGGCCATCTCTTCAGTCATGTTTTTCACCTAAATTAATACATTTCACACCATGTTAGAGCCATGTACAAGTCCCTGGAAATACACACTCATGCTGTGTTTATCAAGTGTATACCTTGTTTTCTGTGGCATGTTTCTCCTTCTCCACTTTGGCCAATGTGAGCTCTAAGTCATCAATGTCTTTCTTCAGCTCAGAACATTCATCCTCCAGTTTCCTCTTCTTGGCAGTGAGCTCAGCATTGATTTCCTCCTCATCCTCCAGTCTCTCATTTGTCTCTTTGAGTTTTGCTTCAAGCTGGATTTTCGCTTTGATGAGACCCTCACATCTTTCCTCAGCATCAGAGAGGCTCTCACTTTCCTTGAATGAATACAAAGTTGAATTCAATATTTCAGCAGAAAGAGATGAAACTATAGCCACAACATGTTAAGTAAATGGACATATTTTTCATTCTACTTTCAATCTACTTTCTTTTCAATCTCAAAGCAAACTTACAGATGCTACAGATAACTGCAGGTCATTCTTTTCCTGCAGCAGAGACACCATTTTTTCCTCAAGCTCCTTCTTCCTGGCTAATGCCTTCACCAGGTCCTCCTTGCACTTGGCAAAGTCTTCCTTCATGCTGGCCATTTCCTTCTCAGCTTCAGCACTCTGGAGAAGTGGCTTGATCTTGAAGTAAAGCTTCATCCATGGCCAGTGTTTCACATTCATGAATGAGCGGACGTTGTATTGGATGGAGTAAATGGCCTCTCTGTTTAAAACAATCACAACATTTAATTGACTGGTAGTGAGATAATATATATAACCAAATAATGAACCTATTCAAGAATCTTATCTTATTTTTACTTCACAGTGAATAATATAGTCTGTGTAAAAAATTATTTCAACCACGATAAAATCACTGCATTTTCTGGAATGTGTGCAGTTCCAGGGTTTAAAAAAAAGTTTTTAACCTTTTGACTGAGCATCTAAAAAAATATATATAACTGCTCTGCATAGTTCCCAATGTTTTTTTTACATTTTAATTGAGAAATGAATATTACTGTTACTTATATAGATTATATATCCATACATCCGACAACTGTATCTGTCACTTCAATGACACTTAAAGAAGATTTTAATAATTTTTTATTCCTATTTTTTCCGGAATTTTCCCTTCCAATTTGGAATGCCCAGTTGTATTAGGCCCATCTTAACACTCCAATCTACTTCAGTTTGCGATGGAACAGACAAGCATAATGATATCTACCTCCTTTCCATCATCTTAACAAACTCTCTTCTCATGAGGAAGCCACGACAGAGGGCCTGAGTCATGGTCACCAGTGATGCCAGTTTCGCATCTCGCATCTCCTCCAGGGCACCCATCAGACCAGCTTTGAAGAACACCTGGAAGAGATATTGTAAATATTCAGTGGATAATAAAACATTAACAAAACATCTCAGATAACCACACAACTTATGTTAAGCTTAAGAACCCAATTATCATTCACAGAAATACTATTGGTGTCTGTGAAGTCTCCTACCTTGGTGTGGCCAAACTTGTACTGAGTGTGGTCCACATCAATGGACCCCAGAAGCTTCTCAGAAGCTTTCTTGTTGTCAATGAACTGTCCCTCTGGGATGACACTGGCATTCAATACTTTGTATCTGAAAGATGTGAAGTGTCATTGGTTGATAACCAGTCATGGACAATTACTTTCATGAGCATTTATTCACTTTTCATATTCATTGGGTTAATTACAAATGTTCGCCTTTACCATTATCAACATCTGTATTTACGGAATTTATGAGGCGATGTACCTATTTAAATGTACAGCAGTGACCCATGACTTGAGTGCAAAATTTACACTACTCACAGGGCCAGTAAGACTGTAGTTTCAATGAAAGTTCATAAAAGAGATGCATAAATTACCTCTGCTTGAAGTCACCATAGAGGATTCTGCTGGGGAAACCCTTTCTGCAGATTCTGATACCTTCCAGCACACCGTTACACCTCAGTTGGTGGATAACCAAGAAGTTCTCCATGAGACCTAGAAAATAAAGAAAATACTTTATATATTCATAAAGCTGATTAGAATCATCCATACAAGGAGTTGCCTATACTGAACATGTGGCTTAGGCTTATACTACCACCCATGAAAATCACTCATGTACACCTAAGTAGTATGAAATATATGAAAACATACACTGTTTTGACAGACACAGTAGTAGTCTATCTTAACAAAAACATGTCACCAGGTAACAATTACTAGCCTACGGCCGGTTTCTGTGCTGTGGCAGTTTAATGAGAGTGTCACAGACAGGGTGAGTAAAATTAGACTTGGGAGAAATCTTGCATGCTGGAGACTGTTGTTCAAGGGTCGTTCAAATGTTCAGTTAGCATCGTGTAGATACCAAATTTATACCCCAATGTTAAGTCAATGGGCAATTAATTTCAGGTATCATATAATTATAAAGGTTTATTTAAAAACTGTACAATAAAGAAAAACATTAGTCCATGTCATGCCTGACATATCGCTGTCTACTTTAGTCATTAGAGTTGTAGAATTTGAGCTTGTTTATTATAGGAAAAAAAGTCTTAATCTAAATGCTAATTTTCTAGTGGGCATAACTATATGAAAAAAGCTGAACAAATCTTTCCCATATTTGGTTTATATCGAGATATTGATGAGATGAGTTGACCTGCCATCTGGCTTGGTAATTGCTGCTAAAATGGCTGAGGGTTTGGGTTTTAACATGTAAGTTGCAACCAAACTCAAATGATTGGTTATGCTTTATGTTTTGCACCAATGATTGGTTGTTTTATTAGTTTTGCGTGTACGAAAAGGTTTTGCACATGCTAAAGGTCTTAGTAAATCAGGCCCTGAATGTATGGGGAAAAGGCCTTAACTCTGGTCCTTACCTGGTGTCTTTGACTCATTTGGAATCAAGCAACGCACAAAGTGAGGATGAGTGCTCCTCAGGTTGCTCATCAGCTTGCCCAAGTTCTCCTGTGGGATGGGAGAAGGCATAAAAGTGGAATTTGCTGATATCTGTTAATTGTCTGGTGATTAGTGTATTCATACTAAAGTAATGTCATGATTGACATCTTATTATATTAGAAATTATATTATAAAAGAGTGACATCAGTTTTGGTACAGTTATATATGATAAAAATAGCGGTGAATGAGTAGATGAGGCAGCAGTATGGATGATCTTTAGGTAAAACAAACATATTCTCCTTTGATAATTGATCGTTGTGCTTTCCAGATGAAATAGAGACCCAGCAACCCTATTATGTACAGTGTATATGTTGAGTACTTTGCCATCCCAACAGTGCTGTATTTTCCGTGTCTTATTTTTTTTAATGCTTTCCCCCCTTTTCCCAATTTGGAATTTCCAGTCATATTTTCTCATCGCTCATTGCTGTAAACTCCACTTTTGATTTGAGAGAGATTTTGATTAGTCGGAGGAAAACAAAAAAAATTGCCACCCAGCAGCCATTGTCAACTAATCATGAATAGCAGCTTAATTTCACTTGTATTTAAGTTCATACATTACCCTGAACACAGCAGACACAGTCTGGAAGGAGCCACCCTTCTTCTTGCCCGCCTTTTTGCCTTTTGCTTCTGTTTGCACATGACGAATTAAACACAGACTTTTAATACTATTTTAAGCTAATTTTTCAGTTACACATTTTCATTAGGAACTATGATTTCTATTTCTGCATGGTAATTTATTTTCAAAACTATATACGCTGCATAAGTGATTATACAATTTTCTAAGTGGTTCCACAATTTTAATTAAAAAAATATCAAACTGTAGACTAGCTTCCATATATAGCACGTGAATTTTAGCCTGAAAATATAAAGATGAACTTCTACTAAATTGTGACTGTGCACAAGAAAAACTATTACAGTAATATAAATCAGTTGTGCCGTACCATCTCCACCAACGGTTGCATACAGGAGACACAACAGTTTGACTGATGACTTCTGGTACAGCTGTATCACAGAGTCATTCAGGGGGTCCTTGTTCTTGTCCAGCCAGCCACTGATGTTGTAGTCGACACAGCCAGCATAGTGCATCAGGGAGAAGTGGGCCTCAGCCTTTCCTTTGGTAGGTTTTGGTTTCTGGAAGGCAATGTTTTTGCCCAGATGTTGGTCGTAGAGCTTGTTTTTGAAGGTTGTGTCTGAAGCCTTGGGGAACATACACTCCTCTTCAAGGATGGAGAAGATGCCCATTGGCTGGTAAAGACAGAATACATTTCATGAGGTGATGTTTCATCAGGACCTGTTTGTATCTGTTGATAATAAAGGGTATCTCACTTACCTTCTCAATAAGCTCAATGCAGGCAGCCAAGTCCATACCGAAATCAATGAACTCCCAATCAATTCCCTCTTTCTTATACTCCTCTTGTTCCAGCACAAACATGTGGTGGTTAAAGAACTGTTGCAGTTTCTCATTGGTGAAGTTGATACACAGCTGCTCCAGGGTGTTGAACTGAATTTTTCAAACAAGAGACTGATTAAAACCGATAAAACAGGATTCAAATTAAAACAGATAAATGTTTCAACTATATACGTACATCATAAAAAATAAGAATTAAACTAAAATAATTGGAAACATTCTCTTACATCAAAGATTTCAAATCCAGCAATATCCAGGACACCAATGTAGAACTGTCTTGGCTGCTTTGTGTCCAACATCTCATTGATGCGAATGACCATCCACAAGAACATTTTCTCATAGACAGATTTGCACAAAGCACTAACAGAATTGTTGACCTAAAGACAAAGAAAAATATGAATATAAATATATGGAAGAAATATCTATAAAATATAATATATTTAAAATATATGAAAAAACAAGTATGTTCACATACATTTATTTTGAACAACTGGAGAGTTCACATCAATGCACTTATTACTGTAGATTAATCATGTTTATATTAATTAATTTACACATGAGACCTTACTATGAACAGCATTTTAAATTAAGGTGCATTACCTGTGGTACAGTCTGCCCTTTGGTCACATACTCGTTTCCAACCTTCACTCTGGGGTAACACAGAGCTTTCAGCACGTCAGCTGAGTTCAGGCCCATGAGGTAAGCAATTTTATCTGCCACTGAAATTAAGAGAATCAACGTTTTATTCTATATCTCGAAATCAATGACAGTGTGTTTACGCTCACAAAACTTAATCAGCCAGACCACTGAATAATCCTCATAGCTACTTTTAAAGTAGGTGCATAAACAGAGCAATGTGTTACACTTACCCTCAGTGCCATCAGGTTCAGCCTGCTCCTCGCGCTGCTTTTGCTTAAATTTCATGCTCCCATGATGCAGACAAGCACCAGTCAGCTTGTAGATGCCTATCTTCTCATCACCAGTGAAGCCCAAGATGTCAATGGCAGTCTGAATCAAAACAGAATGTTTTATGAGCTAATATAAAATATCCAGCTATATGTTACAGGTGAAATACCAAATTGTCCATATGTACCTTTTTCTGAAGTAAAAACACATTTTATTTTTGCTTGAGGAAAATTGGTAAACTCATCTATAAAATATATAGGCATCGGTTTCGTAACCTCATCTAGAGATGTTTAATCTGTGGTTTCCATTACGCAATGACAAAAGTTTTATTTTTTAGTAGATTGTGATTTCTTGACAGACAAAATTTAAAAAATTGTCTCCCCATCCAACTTACATCTGTGGCGATGAACTCCTCCACATCATCAATACTTTTGACAGTGATTTCTCCTTGGCTGATCATAGGGTAGTCATATGGATTGGTGGTAATGAGAAGAGCCTCTGTAAGTTAATCAGTTAATCAATAATCAGTTATACAGACCTTTTTTTAAATTGCAAATGGTATTCCCAGAATTAATATTGTAATTTCATACCAAGCAGTTCTGGTTTGTGGCCTGTCATAAGCTGGTAGAAGATGTGGTAGCTGCGCTCAGCTGACAGCTGGAATGTTACTCTAGACTTTTCCAGCAAATCTGTGGGTAGAATATAACATTTTGATAGATATATTTTTCATAATCACTGGCTAAATAATTGACACTGTACCAGGTTTAGAAACTTACAAGTTTCAATATCAGCAGAAGACAGTTTTCCTGTTGTTCCAAAATGAATTCTGATGAACTTTCCCTAAATGTTTAATGAAAATTTAAGGAATTAAAATGGTTAATTTCAATGATGCTCACTTATGTACGTATCAATTTTATAGGTATTTAAAAACTTAACTAAAACTTACAAAACGGGAGGAGTTGTCATTCCTCACAGTCTTGGCATTACCATAAGACTCCAGCAGGGGGTTCGCTGCAATGATTTGATCCTCCAGTGATCCCTACAGTAGACATCAGACACTTCAGAAATGTGCTACAGCAGATAATGTTCCCAATATATTTGCACATTTCTAGAGGCTCCCTCTGACCTGCATTTTGCTCGCTGATTGCTCTACTTTTTTTCCTCCAGCTGCAGCTGTTGCAAAGTACTGAATGACACGTTTTGTGTTCACAGTCTTCCCTGCACCAGATTCCCCACTGTGGGTGAAGACACAAATTATAATGAATTGTGCACAGAAGACACAAAGAGCTTTAGATACATGGAGGCTATACGCTTTACTGCCTCAAAGCAGCAGGAAAAAAATTATAATAATGAAATGGATTAGTCAACTTGAATTTTATAAAAAATCTTTTTCTTTTTGCATTTACTGAGAATTTTAATACTTACGTAATCAGGACTGACTGGTTCTCACGATCTGCAAAAATAATAAAAAATAGCTTTATCTGAGGGCATGAAAGTAAGAATGTGTGCAGATTTAATATTCACATTTATTTATTTTCATAAACAGAATGGAGATAATTTACTGGCCTGAAGTAGACATTTAACTGTGTACTGTGATAAGTTAATCATAGAATTAGAATATGCTGCACAAACAACCTCCTAAAAGTACTTACCAGTGAGCATGAACTGATAGGCATTGTCAGAGATGGAGAAGATGTGGGGTGGGGCCTCAATTCTCTTTTTGCCTCTGTATGCTTCCACAACAGTGCTATCGTACACTGGGAGCCACTTGTAGGGGTTTACAGTGACACAGAACAGCCCAGAATAGGTCTGAAACAGTGAAGGTAGATGCATTATTTATATGCATGGTTACAAGAATCATAAAAAAATAATAATAATAATTTTGCTGTCTAAACACGGGCTGAGCATTTCCAATTCCCACCCCAATTTGGAATGGCCTATCTTCTGTAACCGCAGCTGCATATATTGTGCAAACCCCACTGCCGATTTGGGAGAGCGTGGACATCCACGGTTCTCCTCTGAAACATGTGGTGTCGCCAGCTGCTTCTTTTTTCACACTGAAAACTACAGGTAACTGGCATTGAGGGGAGTTGAAGGAGGTACCTTTCATATGCGGATTTGACTGCAGTCGACCAGCAGGGGTCACTATATGGCAATTACACAATACCCTATGGAGCTACCGGTCACAGTCGGCACTGGCATGGTACAGATTCAATCTGAGGCTGGGAGGCTCATCCATGCACCACAGTGCGGTGCCTTAACCAAATCAGCCATCCAGCAGCCCTTATTGGCATTTTCAAATGTATTAAAGTCTTTTAGAGAAAAACTCACGTAGATCATCCATGCTGCATAACGCTCTTTGAGGTTATACAGCACACAGGGCTCATTGAGGTGGGTCATCATGACCATGTCCTCAATCTTGTCATATTTGGGAGGATTCATTGCGTGGATGTCTTCCTCCTTGACTGTTATTTTCTGTCAAACACAACAACCCAATCAACGTTCAGGTTCCTGGTACAAAATGGCTTCCACCTGAACGATGGACAGCTCAGTATACGTGCATGTATTTTAATTTTTATTACTTGTTATTATGTTATTGCATCAATCTTATGTTAGTACATCAGAATTACAGACTGATCTGACAACCAAGTGGCTCTGAATCCAGAACAGTAGTGCTAAGACTATAGTCAACAGTGATATAAAGAATGGGGAGATCAAAATCAAACAGTTTGCATAAGAAGCTGATGAGTGTAGGTCACAGAAAAGATTGGTTTTGGAAAGTTCATGTATGCAAGAACATTTATATTGCGAGATTACTGAGATCTGAGTTAAACCGAGAAATGGATAACTGACATCAAAATTACTGTTCCAATCAATTAAGGATTCTTGAAATTGGTGTAGCTACACATTAATTTACAATCAGGGAGAACATCAGTGTCAGTCTCAGGACAACACAACTGCAATATCACCAAGAGGGCACAGAAGACCCATTTATAATCAGTAGGCTATCATTACACAGCTATACATAAAACATTACTATCCCAAAAGAACATTTAAAAGGACGATAGAGGATAGCTAAAGAGGATCCGAGCAGTCTGAAGAGGTGGGTCTACAGACTGCTTTGGAAAATGGGTAGTCTCTGCTGTCCAGACTGTTGTAGAAAGCCACTCCCACCACCAGGGGTCAGAGCAGACAGGGGATGTGACCAAGAACAGCAGGCACACAAGGGGACAGATGCCCACTTTAACTTTCAAAGTAATGAACAATTATTATTATTATATGACAGCTAATAAATAATTATCATTAGTTGTACTTACTTGATTCCCTATCAGAGTTTCAACAGTGGCTTTGCCCCCCTCTCTGCTAATGAGTTTCCCTTTGAGGTACATCTCCTTGGGCTCAGCCACAAAGAAGGCCGTTTTGGCATCAAAGGGTGCGTTCTGGGCCTCGATTCTCTCCTTCTCTGTTTTCCGGAGGTAAATGGACGCCGGGCCAAAGGCCCCCATCTCCGCGTCTGTACTCATGATGGCACTTTACTGAGGAGAAATAAAGGAAAGAGCAATCATATAAAACAAAATAGCATTTAATTTCCATTTGCTGTCATTAACATAAACAAAAAATAACAATGTTCTTATTGTTTCTTGCAATTTCTTGTTATTGAGAATCTACAAAAATCAATTTCTTGATCATGGAGATGGGGTTATTTGTTCAGGAAAAAGTAAATTATAATTTGTTCCAGTTTAAAGATGAAAACGTCAATGCCAGTTAACAATGTCAAAAATCAATGGCTAGTACACACAGACAAACACACACATGCACAATTTTTTTGTCTCCTTAACTCTTTAGATGCCTTAATATAGGGAGGAAGGACTGGGTACAGTGAAACCTCCCTTGGCAGTAACTTTTGTATGGCAGCCACCTGTCCATGATGGCCTCTTTTTGGTACTCCCTTTTAAATTTCTCTATATACTGTATTACCTTTGTATCATGGTCACCTGCACAATGCGGTCAGCTGACATGCTGTTACTCTCTCACAGGGGCTTTATTGATGCATATGACGGCCACTAGTCAAAGCAATTTCACAAATCTTGTTTTATGAGAAAGCAAGATATTTCACCTTAGAGTGACAAGTCATTTTGTGGAGCCTACCCCAGCAGGGTGAATATTAGCGACATCAGATGTCCCTGCTGACCATTAATGGCATCCCCAGCAGTGGCGCCCCCAGAAATGTTTCATTGGGATGGCCAGATGGGGCCACTGAAAATCTTGGGGTGGCACACCAAAACCAAAAGCCATAAGTGAATTTCAGGAATTCTATTATGTTGTTGTAGTATATAGGCTAGTGGAAAACTGTTAATATGAGAGTTAAAGGAATCGCATACTGATATACTTTGGTTTCTTATTTTACAGTTACTAATTATCTGATGTGCACAGACTAATACCGGTACCGTTAACATCCCCGGTAGTCCCGGTTGTCAGGGTCCCCATTCCCTCCCATTCATTTTCGGGACCTCACCAAAATGAATCATTTTAAAGCACTGCAGATAATACATTGATAAAAAAACGTGTTTGTTTTGATATTTAATGTAGTTTCAACGTTTTATTACCTTTAAAAAGAAAAAGAAGATCCGTCAAAAACCTTTGTTATTTTAACTCAGTGAAGAATCCTTGCGTATGATAAAGTTGACGTCAATTCACCAACTGTAGTAGGCTACCGTTAGTTGTAGGTTTACGTCATAATAAAACTAAAAAGCAAACTACGGCTTGTTGTATTTCTACGCAGTAGCATATCCGAAAACTATTATATTATAACCACTATTATAGCTAATTTAAACGTGACAACATCGTATAAGCTCAAAAGAAACACGTACCTTTTCACCGTCGTGTACTTTTTTATCGATGTATTATTCGCCATAGTTAGTCTGTGCTTTGAAACGATTCATTTTGGTGAGGTCCCGAAAATGAACGGGAGTGAATGGGGACCCTGACAACCGGACTGACGGTGATGCCGTTAACGGTCAGCAGGGATCGCTGATGTTGCTAGTATTCACACTATGCAAATATAATGGAGTAGGCTCCACAAAATGACTTATGTCACACTAAGGTGAAATACCCTTTTAAGCCCTTTGGCATTTCTAATAAAATAGTTTTTTGTTATTGCTAATTGCTATTGTTCTGTGCGCCCTCATGTTTGTTGATGTTCCCTTGTGTTGACGCTATCCCTTGTCGCTTTGTGTGTATTGTACTGTGCGTCTAACCGTACAAGGGATTGCATGGGTAGAGGATGGCTCTTGATCATTCTCTCCTGTTTAAGCTCACATTGTGTCTGATAACGGTCTCTGCTATATAAATAAAGAAGCAGGAGTATTATCCCAGATCCTCCTCATCTTTGTCTCCAGTCACTCGCTACAGTATTTAAGGGGCATGCTGCCATCATCATCGTCGTTGTTTTGTGGATCACATTCTTACTCTGTGAATGTTAATAGTATCGATTTTAAAATAGCAGTTACACTAACACTCAAAAAAAATAAATTGGATTCGAAAAGTTGATGGAGGCAAAAGAAATTGCATAAAAAATGGGTGTCATTCTTACACAATTACAGCGAAACCCGCCTTGGTGGCAACCTTTACTCCCATGGTTGGCTGCTTTAGACAGGTTTCACTGCATATAGTTTCTGGAAATGTGTTGTACATGCAGCAATCTGTATTTACCTCTTTTGATGCCAAGAAAGATTGTTAACAGTGATCTTCAATGCTGAAAAATAAAAATTAAAAATAAATAAATGTGTGCCCATATACTGGACAACCTGTGTGTTTTTATTGTGTCTAGGACAAAATGGAAAGTTTTGACCATTAACTCACATCTTCCGCCTACTCAAAACATTTTCACATGCCAAACCATCTTCATACTGCAACAGCCTACTAATTGTGCAAAACTCACGTACACAGGACTGATACGAGGTTGTAAGTCAACACAATTTACAAATAACCAATGCATGTTCAGCAATGCAAATTCAGCCTCATTCTCACGTATTTTGCACTATTGTAAAGCATAATGTCAGTATAAAGACAGCTAAATATATGGATACTGTATGGTATCAGAAGCCCTATAGGGTCCCTTCTTTCATTCCTGAGATAGGAAGTGCCAGACATTCCAAGTATTACACCCAACTCACGCAGCGCCATCCTGTCCAAGCTCAAAGGTTACCTTAAATAACTCCTAATGCACATGGCACACACACTCATAGACATTCAAGTGCACACATACGCATGCACGTACTTTAAATTATTATTTGTATTATTAATATTATTAGAAGTAGAAAAAGAAGCCATAGTGAATATCTATGCCTTAATTTTTGGGAAAGCCACACATACCCAGACAAGCCACACTATCACTTAATTAGATCACTGGACACAATAGATGGCTAACAGGCTAAACCTCTGGCAGATGAGTGTCAGAACCCCCACTAGCCAGCAGGTAGCAGAGGTTAGTTGATTCATTTAATAAAAGTCAAGGTGTAAATATTAAATGTAGAACATACATTTCTGTTTCCTGTAGTTGTAAGCAAAGTGAAAGGATAGAGCCATCTATTGTTCATATTGTTGTTTAGTTGCAAGGCAAATTTTCTTTTGATATGAAATAAAGCTTTGTCGTCTTTCCAACAACATTGGAACCATGCCTCATCATTTCTTACAAAACTGAAGTGCTTGACTGATAATATGAAATGGAAAAGTCTTACACTAAGCAATTCAGTTTATTAACCATTATAGCTTATATAACTACCTATATAGCATTACACATTTAACTTTACAAAAATAATGTTTCATTGACATATCTTCAGAGGATAGAAACTTTATATCTGATTAAGTGAATCATCCAATTAACACCTTTTTGGCATTCTAGCCCTATATATCTGGAACATCATTCAAATATAACCCACTCACCTGTGCTGAGTGCCAGTCAGTCCCTTGGAGAGTCAGGGCTGGCATCTTTTATAGAGAGATTTATCTTCATTCAGCAGAACTGAGCAACTCTATATGGTCATGCTTATTGCTCCAGAAGCATCATATGCCTCAAGCATCAGCAATGACATTTTTATAGTTAAGTCACTGATAATTTCGCTATTTAGTGAAGCTTGGAAATGGATAATGTGTTGGTGGGATTAAACACTACTGTATAAAATGCTAAAAATGCTTAATACCACTGAATAACAAGAAAAACCCTAAGTGAAGAACACAGCTTTTTTTAGGGTAGGAAACACGAACATAGAATATTATGGATAAATATTTATTTATCAGCAAGTGTATGATCTGTGAAATTGTATAAATGCTAAAAAATGCTTAAATAGCCACTGAATAACAAGAAAAACCTAAGTGAAGAACACCAGCTTTTTTTAGGGTCGGAAAACGAACATTAGAATATTATGGATAAAATATTTATTTATCAGCAGTGTATGATCTGTGAAATTGTATAAATGGGCTAAAATGTTAATACCAGCTGAATAACAAGAAAAGCCTAAGTGAAGAACACCCAGCTTTTTTTAGGGTAGGAAAAACGAACATAGAATATTATGGATTAAAATATTTATTTATTCAGCAAGTGTATGATCTGTGAAATTTTTTAATGTTTGGTTTGTTGTGGTAACACAGGTAGACAATTTTATGGTCCCAAATTTAGATACATGCTTTTTATGGGTTTGAAGAACATGAATAGCTTAGATGTGGAGAGCTGCCCAAAATGTCATTGGTAATATGTTGCAGATCTTCTGCAAGTC
>JAKUDI010000804.1:0-14769 GCA_022702515.1 Ilyophis sp. 1 JC-2022 | reverse complement strand
ACGAATAGTGACAGTTTGCTTTCACCAACAATATGTAAAATTGTCTATATGCAGTATGAATTCACTGTCTACTTTTGGTCAAAATCTATGGAGCCCCTAAGGTGATATTGGGAGAATTATTTTTTTTCTGTTTGTTTTGCGTTCCTTAAGGTGACATGGCGAAATAAATTTTGTTCTGGGTCCTAATTGGAGAAAAGGTTAAAGTATTGCGTTCCCTCGCAAAACTTTAACCTTTTCTCCATTCAGAACCCCTTCTTTGCGAAAAAAATTTTTAAAAGCTGTGGTTGTTTCAAAGGTCAGGTGCTGATGTTCAAAGGAACTAAACTGCTTTTTCTGGTGGATGATTGGTCTCTGGTTGGGTTTAAGTCCATTTGGATTGTTGAGTAGGCTAAAGGAGTGATTTATTTAATTTTATTTTGAGCTTGGCCTTACATCTAAAGATATTGTAATAATAATAATAATAATAATAATAATGCCCGGCATTTATATAGCGCCTTTCTCAATACTCAAAGCGCTTTACAATGATGAGGGGGAAACTCGCCTCAACCACCACCACTGTGTAGCACCCACCTGGGTGATGCAACGGCAGCCATTTTGCGCCAGAATGCTGACCACACATCAGCTGAGGTGGAGAGGGAGAGAATAATCTTTTAGCCAATTAAACTGGGGGATGATTAGCTGGCAGATTGAAAGAGCCTGGGTTGGGAGTTTAGCCAGGACACCAGGGAAACCCCTATTCTTTGCAATAAGTGTCATGGGATCTTTAATGACCACAGTGAGTTGTCATTGTGTCAATGCTTGAAACCTGTCATGGCTGTGTCATTAGCGAAAGGCAATTAAAATGTGTAGCCTACTACGTTCGAGAAGACCTTTCAAACGCAATTACCAGGAAAAAAATAAATATATAATTTACCAGAAAATTTGGCTCTGTAAAAATGAAACAAAGCACTTTTCTGATAAAGATCATTAGATAATTGAAGTTTCACTTTTAAACTATTATTATTTGGGATTTAAGTATTAAAACATGATTCTTCATGCAATCAATAAACACATTTAAAAAATATATATTTTCTCAAAATTTTGGAAAAACGCTCAATTGTTTGGTGCTTTTAACAAAACAAAAAACGAACAAAATCAGTTATAAAGTTATAAATAGTTTTAACATTTGATTACATTTTAAAAACAAATTCAATGTGGATGAATGCATTTCTAATGGTCGCATGTTACAATATGCAACCCCCTAGAAGCTGAGTCGTTGATGCATATAATGGTTAGATTGCCATGCGGCTCTGCCAGGTAAAACCTGACGCATCAGTGCATAAGGAGCCATTGTTTGATGGAAAAAACCATGACTGTGTGAGGGGGCGGCACTGTTGTCTGGGGAATTAGATTTTAATTGAACACCAGCAGGGAGAATTTTTTTCTGTCTTATACCTCTTGCCATTGTGTCATCATTTATTTCCTGTCTCATGTAGATTATTTTATTACTTCAAAAGTATTAATATTAAATATTAAGTATTAAAGTCTGTGATCTAATTCTGCACTTGATTAATTTCCCCCAGGTGAAGAGTTGCATGTAGGATAGATGCTTTGGTACTACCTCCTGTATAAGCACTTCCAGTTTTCTTTCATTGATTTTCAGATTTGTCTTACATACAGTGTAGTGATTTATTATTCATTTATGTATCTTCATTATAGTAATTAGGATAGTGTAATGCGTGATGCTTAATTTAAATAAGTCACATAATTACCATTGTGTCTATTGCTCTTCCTATTTAGATTCAATAGATTGCACATCTTGTTCTGAAGATTACTGGTCCAATGCAGCCAGAACTGAATGCATACCCAAAGTGATTGAGTATCTCTCCCATGATGCAATGGGACTGACCCTGACTGTGGTAGCTGTAGTGGGAGCCTGCCTCACCATCGCTATTCTGGCAGTATTCTTCTACCACAGGAACACTCCGATTGTGAAAGTCAACAACTCAGAGCTGAGCTTCTTCATCCTGCTCTCTCTGACTCTGTGCTTCCTGTGTGCGCTGGTGTTCATCGGAGAGCCTACATCATGGTCCTGCATGCTGCGCCATACTGCCTTCAGCATCACTTTCTCACTGTGCATCTCCTGTATCCTGGGGAAGACTCTGGTGGTGCTGGCTGCCTTTACAGCCGCTAGGCCTGGAAACAACATCATGAAATGGCTGGGACCCAAACAGCAGAGATGTATCATCTCTTTCTGTACTTTTATACAAGTGATAATTTGTGCAGTATGGCTGATCACTGCTCCTCCTTTCCCAAATAAAAACACCCAGTACAACCGGTCCAGAATAATCCTGGAGTGTAGTGTGGGTTCTGAACAGGCCTTCTGGTGTGTTCTTGGATACATTGGGCTCCTGGCTGCTCTGTGTTTTATTCTGGCTTTTCTGGCCAGAAAGCTGCCAGGCAATTTTAACGAGGCCAAATACATCACCTTTAGTATGTTGATCTTCTGTGCAGTGTGGCTGGCCTTTATACCAGCTTATGTCAGCTCACCTGGAAAGTTCACTGTAGCTGTGGAGATCTTTGCAATTCTAGCATCCAGTTTAGGGCTACTGCTGTGCTTATTTACTCCAAAATGCTACATAATCTTACTGAAACCACAGAAAAATACCAAACAACATCTTCTGGGAAAAGCTGTTACCAAATAATACAATGACATTTCATGTTTTGTGTAATAAACTGAGCTTTCTTCCATAGTTTGGATTTAGCAACACACTGATATATTGCTGTTGCATTGTTTCCTATATAGCACTTTAATATGAGCACAGCTGCAAGGTTCCTTGATGGATCTGAACTGCATTGACAATGCCTTTCAAGAGCTGTATGTCAGCGTTGGTGGGGGGACGGATCAAAACCTCAATTACCATCAATTTTGCACCTTTGCAGCAGCCATTTTGTACCGGAACAATCACAGATGTATTTTTTTAGGTAAAGGAGGAATAATTGATATTATAATACTTTCCTTAAAAAGACAAACTAAATTAAACACATTGTTACACATCGTCAAATCCACAAATGTGTTTGCTTGAAAAATCTACACTTAGGTCCATAAGTATTTGGACAGTGACACAATTTTTGTTGTTTTGGCTGTGAACTCCAACACATTGTATTTTAAATGGAACAGTTCTATGAGGTTAAAGTGCAGACTTTCAGCTTTAATTTGAGGGTTTTTCGTCCATATCGGGTGAACAGTGTAGCAATTGTAGCCATTTTTATACATATTCCCCCACATTTTAGGAGACCAAAAGTAATTGGACAAATTAACATCAACTTTAATAAAGTTATAACATTTAATATTTGGTTGCATATCTTTTGCATGGCATGACTTCCTGATCAACATCAAAAAACTCTTGATATCTTATTTTCAGGTACTCTTACAAGCGATAGTATAATCTTTCTGCATTTGAATTGATCTCTATGGGAATTGAGGGGTGGGACTAGATTAAACAGTATATTACACGGGAATAGTATGGAACACATGGTTGGCTAAATGGCTGTAAGTTATCAAGGGTCTGAGGTATCAAACAAGCCTCAAACCATCACTCTGCTGCCAGATATGCAGTAGATATGGATGGATCACTTTAAGCGTTGTTTCTCCTAACTTATTTTCTTATTGAACTCCCTTTCAAATAATCCAATAAATAATAATTTGAAAAAATGACCATTAGGGCCATATTCACATACTTATTATTGTTATTATACAGTTCAGGGTGTGTAGCCAGGTCCACGTAAAATAAACCTTAAGCTCAAGGCCAGAAAATGTGAAGCAATGTGATCTGTGCAGCTATGTACAATAGGCATTACATCACTCACATCCTGAGTGCAGATCTCTGAAGAGCCAGTTCTATCCCATGAAGTAAAAATGGGCAACTCCAGAAAAGAAGCACCTATGATAGGAAAATAGATTAGTCAGTTCTGTTTAGTGTATTATTATACCATTTAACCCCTCCATTTTGCTTTGGTTCCCAATCGACGTTTCTGTGTGGTTGAGGAGGTGAGTGTTCCCCCCTTCACAATAAATAACTTTAAGATAATGACATAATGAGAGGAAGGTTCCGATAAACATTGTATGCATTATTATTATTATTTAATTTATTATTATTAGTATTTATAATAATAATAATAATATATTAATCAAATTATGGAAAGTTCATGTGCACGGTGTTTCATGTGAGCTCTGTGCCTCAGCCTTGTTTTTATGGGTTTATGGGAAGTGCAGAGTGATGATGTCATGTAGTCTCCTGATGATGCTGAGGACATCCAGAAGATAATGAGATGGGTGTATAAAAAGGTGTCTCCTCACTCAGCACCCCAGTGTGTGAGACTAGGCTGGCTGAAGATGACTCCTCTGGTGATGTGGTCTTTATTTTATCACTTCTCTGCTGTCACTCCTGTCAGCCCGATCCCTGCCCCAGTCTGTTCCCTGCTGGGCACTTTTGATCCTGATTTCCAAGCTTATGGAGACTTCATCATTGGAGGACTTTTCCCCATGCATTACAGGGTTGAGCCACCGGACCAGAACTTCACTTACAAACCAGATGCTTCACAATGCCATGGGTGAGTTCACGGTGCTTTTGACGATAGTAGATAACTGTTTGTTTTTCAACAAAGAGTCACGTCACATTCCGCTGTTGGTCTCTGCAAAGATTTGACCCCAGATCTTTCCGCTGGGCTCAGACCATGAGGCTGGCTGTTGAGGAGATCAACCAGAGTCAGAACCTGCTGCCTAACTTCACTCTGGGATACAAGATATACGACTCCTGTGCAACCCATGTGGCAGCACAACGGGCTGTTCTGGCAGTTCTGAACGGACCGGGTGAAGTTCCTGCTGCTCTTTGTTCTGGTGCATCTCCTCTTCTGGCCGTGGTTGGAGATTCTGGGTCATCTCAGTCCATCGTTGTCTCCAGAACTCTACAGCCGTTCAGAATCCCAATGGTGTGTATCCTGTAGATTAGATTTCATAATTAGAATAAATAAATTGCTGAATCAAATATTAAGATGATTTTGTTAGCTGATCTGGTCGTACCACCCATATTTTAAGCTTTAAACTCTAAAGATTTAAAAATATTATTACGTTGGAGGTAGGAAAAAGAGACCTATTGTTTATCTAATGAGCTTTAGAATTCATTCACTATGATAAGGTGATCTGAATGCACTTGTTTTATTGCCTTATTTTCCTGTAAGCCATATTGGTATGTTATATGGTAAATTTGCTCTACTTAATTTTTCAGATCAGTTATTTTTCAACCTGTTCCTGCTTCAGTAACCGAAAAGAATTCCCAACATTTTTTAGAGTTGTTCCTAACGATGACTATCAGGTGAAAGCCATTGCTCATCTTCTGCAAAGATTTGGCTGGATGTGGGTTGGCTTGGTCACTGAAGATGATGACTATGCAAGATTTGCTGTGCAGGGCCTGTTGAAGGAATTTAAAAACACTGGTGTGTGCTTAGCCTACCATGAAATAATACCCAAAGTGTACAATCAAAAAAGAGTCCTTGAAATCCTTGATGTAATGAATCACTCTGCTGCTAGAGTGGTTATCAGCTTTGCTGGTGAAGGGGAGCTCTACCCCTTCTTTAAAGAGTACAGGGATCAGAACATCACAGGGATCCAGTGGATTGCCAGTGAAGCCTGGGTAACAGCCTCACTATTCACAGGCAGTGAGTTCTACCCATTTCTAGGAGGCACCATTGGGTTTGCCATACGACAGGGAAAAGTTCCAGGTCTTGGGGACTATCTGATGAGTGTAAACCCATTGAGGTACCCCAGTAACCCCCTGGTGCATGAGCTGTGGGGTGCTTTGTACGGTTGCTCTCTCTACCCCTCCAGCAGCAGCACCCAGGCCCCCTCCCAGCTGCCCCCCTGTACAGGGCTGGAGCCCCTGCAGGAGCAGCACTCTGCCTACCTGAACACCTCCAGCCCTCGTGTTTCCTACAACGTGTACAAAGCCGTGTACGCCATCGCTCACTCCCTGCACAACCTCATCAGCTGTAAGCCTGGGAAAGGGCCCTTCCACAACTCCTCATGTGCTGATGCCACAAACATTCAACCATGGCAGGTAAGAGTTCACATTAAAAAACATGAAATACATTTTCTGCTTCATATGATCTGTCGTAATTTTTATTTTCATTGTTGTGTGTATTTTATTTTGAGACAGACCATCAATTATAGAAATAAAGGTACTGTAGCCCTTTAATGCTTTTCTTATTTACCTATTCTAATTTGCATGTGAAGTCATACATATACTGTATATATACATTCTTTGCCATGAATTTCAATAGTTTTATTTTGTGCTTTCAAAAATTTTATATTAACTCCTGTCACAGCTTTAAAGTTACTATACCCAGCAGTTACAGTGCTGCTAGATACAGTATACAAACTACTGTTAAGTAAAAAAAAACATTTTATTAAATATAAACTTTAACATCTTTCTGTAATTATTATTTATTAGTGAACATTTCTCAACAAGCCAGATGTGTTGCATTTCATTTTACTCAACACACCAAAAGCCCATTACTTTTTGTTTTTTACCTTTTTGATCATACACAAGTTTGCCATTGACCGCAAATAAATTGCATTAGCAATCTTCGTTAGGGTCATTGTGTTATGCTAGATATGTCCTTCCTGCTATATGCCTTGATATATGCAGACATGTCTGGGAGGTCGGGCATGCCTGATAATTGATTCCCACATGTTTTAAAAATTAATTAATTAGTTTCTCCCTCCTAACTAGATAATGCCCACATAGTTGAGTTTCTTTGAACTTGAGATTAGGAAAGATAACCAGCTACTATATTTGCAAGAGCTTATCCCAAACGTTCCTCATTTCATTCTGTTTACTTGTTTGTATTGTTAGTATGCTGTTAGTATGCTTACTGATGAAACAGTTTATAATCTTCATTCTGTTTACTTGTTTGTATTGTTAATATGTTTACTGATGAAACAGTTTATAATCTTCATTCTGTTTACTTGTTTGTATTGTTAGTATGCTTACTGATGAAACAGTTTATAATCTTCATTCTGTTTACTTGTTTGTATTGTTAGTATGCTTACTGATGAAACAGTTTATAATCTTCATTCTGTTTACTTGTTTGTATTGTTAGTATGCTGTTAGTATGCTTACTGATGAAACAGTTTATAATCTTCATTCTGTTTACTTGTTTGTATTGTTAGTATGCTTACTGATGAAACAGTTTATAATCTTCAATTGTAAATCCTCAGTCTCTGTCTATAAGCATAAATGCAATCCTGCGTTTAGCCATCATCCAGCCTTCATTTATAGAACTGCCTGACAGCTGATTTTAGAGCTGAGATACATGTACAATAAGGTGACGAGGATCTCTTCTTACATGACAGTGAGGTTTACACTATTACTTTAGATTTACACTGAGCCATTGGATGTATTATTAATCACTGTTTTATCATGTGAAAGCTTCAGCAATATCTTCAAGAAGTTTCCTTCACCATTTCTGGAGAAGAAGTTGACTTTGATGTTAAGGGGGATTCCATTCCGTCGTATGATCTTATAAATTGGCAAAGAGGCACAGCTGGGAAAATTGAGTTCAAGACTGTTGGACTGTATGATGAAGCAAAAGATGCTGGGAAGGAGCTCTTCATCCAGGATGCAATCGTATGGACGGGCCATCAGAGCGAGGCAAGCCACAGACAGTGTGTACAGTATATCACAACTATGAAAAGAAACTGTGTGTATGTGTTTGTACCCAGAGGAAAAATCTGCTGCTTACAATAGTCTTGTCTTAATCTCTTGAGAAATAAATCATTCTTATTTTGGGATTACTGAACTCAGAACTGTTTCTCCTAAACCCCTTTTAGGAAAATTGAAGAGCAAGAGCAATCTAAGACAAATCATGGACAATTTGAGAAGAACAGGATAAGCATAAGAAATGCAGTTCTCATTGAATTGTTGTTGTGCTTATAAATTGCTCATGGGGTTCTCTTTTGATCTTGCTGTTATCTCATAATTTCAAGCAAATAAAAAAAATTGAAGTGAGAGTAAATCAATAATATTGTAAGAGCTTATATTGTTCTGTTAGTGAGAAAATTACAGCTTTTTTTCTCAGGAGCAGAATTTGAGAAGTATGAGAAAATAGTCAAAACCTCACATTGGTATTAAAAGAGATAAGGAATTATTTTCCTCTGGGTGTGTATAGTGTAACTACACTATATTTTCATAATATCAAATAATCCACATGCATTAAAAATGAATGAATTTCTAGTCAGTCTATTTTTCTTCTTCTACCTTACTTTCTATCAGTAAATCTTGCTTGTCTATTCTTTGTCAGAATATGGTATGGTATACCTGGCTATATTATCTAATGGACGGGTACAGGTGTTCAGAAACATTCACATGACAGATTAATGTGTTTTCAGTGACACCTGGCTGTGTTCTCTCTCATGCAGGTGTTGGTGTCTGTGTGCAGTGAGAGCTGTGCTCCAGGAAGCAGGAAGGCTGTCCGTCGTGGGGAGCCTCTGTGCTGCTTTGACTGTGTATCATGTGACGATGGCAAGATCAGTAATAAGACAGGTGAGAGTTGCACTGTTCACACCGAATCTCTCTCTCTGTAGTTTTCATCTGTACAACTATTTTTTCAGCTATTACTCGCCTCAGGGGCGTAGGTTTCATTTGAACATTGGGGGAGACCACAAACAGTACATTTTTTTTGTGATGATAATTGAGGGGGACACTAATAATATACCATCCAACATTAGCGAACCGTGACTATTGGACCCAGGCTCAACCATTCCCATGAGCAAAGCAATGCAAAGGACACCCCCCCCCCATCCCCCCCTAAATCTATGCCTATGACTCTCCTCATTCTTTATATTAAATATATTGCACATCTATATTTTTCTCTTTCTCCTTAGATTCAATAGATTGCACATCTTGTCCTGAAGATTACTGGTCCAATGCAGCCAGAACTGAATGCATACCCAAAGTGATTGAGTATCTCTCCCATGATGCAATGGGACTGACTCTGACTGTGATAGCTGTAGTGGGAGCCTGTCTCACCATCGCTGTTCTGGCAGTATTCCTCTACCACAGGAACACTCCGATTGTGAAAGTCAACAACTCAGAGCTGAGCTTCTTCATCCTGCTCTCTCTGACTCTGTGCTTCCTGTGTGCGCTGGTGTTCATCGGAGAGCCTACATCATGGTCCTGCATGCTGCGCCATACTGCCTTCAGCATCACTTTCTCACTCTGCATCTCCTGTATCCTGGGGAAGACTCTGGTGGTGCTGGCTGCCTTTACAGCTGCTAGGCCTGGAAACAACATCATGAAATGGCTGGGACCCAAACAGCAGAGATGTATCATCTCTGCCTGCACCTTTATACAAGTGATAATCTGTGCAGTGTGGCTGATCACTGCTCCTCCTTTCCCAAATAAAAACACCCAGTACAACCGGTCCAGAATAATCCTGGAGTGTAGTGTGGGTTCTGAACAGGCCTTCTGGTGCGTTCTGGGATACATTGGGCTCCTGGCTGCTCTGTGTTTTATTCTGGCTTTTCTGGCCAGAAAGCTGCCAGGCAATTTTAACGAGGCCAAATACATCACCTTTAGCATGTTGATCTTCTGTGCAGTGTGGCTGGCCTTTATACCAGCTTATGTCAGCTCACCTGGAAAGTTCACTGTTGCTGTGGAGATCTTTGCAATTCTAGCATCTAGTTTTGGGCTATTGCTGTGTTTATTTGCTCCAAAATGTTACATCATTTTACTGAAACCACAGAAAAATACCAAACAACATCTGTTGGGAAGGTTAACTAACAAATAAAAAAAATGACATTCCATGTTTTGTGTAATAAATTTGAAATTTATTCTATACATTTAAGATATATTGTACGTTGTTGTAGAATTTAGATTTTTGACTTCTTTGTGACACTTTTGCCCTAAACACGATAAAGCATGTAGATACTATTGCATTAACCAATTAATTACTTTTATAGTGTCTTTCAAGGATTGCAAGAACTTTACAGTGGGGGGGGGGAGGGTACACTCATTTGGTTTAGTCAACACTTCAGCACACACCTGGTTATCGCACAACAGCCTTTGTGTAGGAACACCTTTGTGTGTGTAAAGAGGCAGGGGTAAGCAGGGGCACATCAAAACTGTTTCTCTCATGATACTCAACTTTCTTAGTCATAAATAATCAGCTGCTCTTATTTTGTCTTGCTTCGAAGCTTGTTTCTGTCCCTGTAGGATGGTGTGGTGTGTAAATCTAAGTGACCCCCCCAGGTCACAGGTCAGCGAGTAGATCCTCTCTTTCAGTCATCCATAAGGATGTCATCATGAGCAAGTGGAAAACTAGACGAGGTATCTGGTGATTTTAAATGTAATGGGCTTGGTTAAAAAAGACATTTGGTGACAATTTGCCTGGCACAGATGTGTGGGCCAACACCAACACAGGCTGCGTTGTTATTGGAATGCCCTGCAAATAATTTCTCTACCATGGCCGTGGTGTACACAGGCAATAGACGACTTTGGACATGCTGCACATGCACCAATGGAAACCAATTTACAGTGCAGTGCATAAGTATTTGGACAGTGACACAATTTGTGTTATTTTAGCTCTGTACTCCAGCACATTGTTTTAAAATAAAACAATGAATATGAGCTTAAAGTGCAGATTGTCAGCTTTAATTTGAGAGTATTTACATCCATATTGGGTGATCCGTGTAGGAATTGCAGCTCTTTTATGCATTTTTAGGGGACCAAAACTAATTGGACAAATTAACATAGTGCTTTGGAGATGTTGCCATGCAAACATAAAATAGTTTTCAATTTGAAAAAAAATGGTTCATTAGCTGTTTAAATTGAGCTAAGAACCCTTTTAAACAGATATGAAACATTTAATCTCAAATGTATATGGCAACAGCTCCAAAGCACTATGATGAAAGACCCAATTTTTTAATGCTGAAATAGCAATAATTCGCCAACCATATTTCCAAATTCACAACAGAGGGGTATGGAGGAGGAGAGGAGAGTGATCATCGATTTCAGACAAAATGTCATCCATTCTGGTTTTGAGCACTGATATCCAGCAGCTAACTAGCTAGCCACCGCGACTGCCCACCCACTTAAAAAAAGAAAGAAGTACTGCCCCAACGTCTGGTTTCATGCAGAAGCCTTCTGAAAAGCAATAGAAAAACGTGATCTGACTTCCGTTGTGTGGGGTCTTTAATCTTGTGTTTGAGATTGTGAATGAACACTAAAGTCCGTCTAGATAGATTTTCCACCATTTAGAATATTTTGAACAAAAGCTTTTACCCTGAGGCTTTTTTTGTTTGCAGACCAATCTGCACCCATACAGCTGTGCATGATTATTGGACCAAAATGCACAAATGGACTGTAAACCAGCCCAATCAGATGAGCAACATGGCCAGCATTATGCAGCATGTTATGTTCTGAGTCTGTTTTGTCATTCTGTCATGTTCAGTATTGTCAGTTTCTGTAGCATACACTTTTCCATGTTTTCCGCAGCCTTGCGTTCTGTGCTGTATCTCTCGCTTCCTCTCACGGAGTTTTACTTTAGTTTCTGTACACTTCGTTTGTATTACCCTGCACTACTAATTATTATATAGGACTTATTTATTACTAACTGGCTAAACACGGGGGTGGTTAACTAATCTACTAACGTCAGGGTTTAATAGAATTATTACTAACACAAACTAACAATTTAGTTCTCATCACGTTTCCACAGCTGTTTAGTGTTTCCTTACGTATCCAGTCATTGTCTTGTTAACTAATTTACTAACGACAGGGCTAGCATAGGATAACTACTAACGATTTACTAATTGCCTTGTTACTTGTCTCAGCTCTCAAGCTGTTTTCCATTTCCTGCTATTCTCAAGCTAAGTGTTTGCACCTGTCTACACATGCATTTATACCTGCTGTCTTTGTTCCTCGTGGCGAGTTCGTATTGTTAGTATTGTTAACGTTAGTCTGTTGCCTGTTTTTTCCTCCGAGTCAGTGTTTCTTGTGTCTAGTTGTTGGTTTTTGTTGTTCGTTCTCTTGTTTAGTTTTTTCGTGTTATTGATTTCCCGGCTTCGACCTCAGTCCGTGTTCTCGCTACCCTGCTGCTGGATTCTGATTTTGTACCTCTGCCGTGCCTTCATGTAATCGACCCCTGCCTGTCTTGACTTCCCCCTGGACTTTGATTTTGTACCTTTCTGGAATAAACATCGTTTTTGTTCATTCCTGCCTGTGTAGTGGACTGGAAATTAATGGGATTTAAATAAAGTAAAACATTTACACATTATATTAAGAGCAGAGAAACAGACACCCCTATAAATAAAAAGGGATTATAATCTTCCTAGCTTGGTATTGCTCATGGTCTATAGAGTAATGCCCATTCCAATGAGATTTCAGCTCAGGCTAGGCAGTTTACCACCACACCTGTAGATGGCGCTACGCCAGTAGTGATAGGGAAGCCCGGTTCTGACAGAGAAACAAAGAAGTCGTCAGAACATCTACACACAAACTGGTGTCCGGTTGTCTCTTAATTTATCACTCTTATCAGGTTGGTAAACATGAAAATATCCCATGAACTATGAAGTTTAAAGTATCTTGGGTAACTCGTAACATTTCAATGATGTGCAGAGACTGTTTTAGTGAAGTGAAACGTTTGTATAATGCTCATATTTGGTACTTTTCCGAATGCTAGTTACCGCCGATAACAGCTAATGCATTCGTAAGGAAAAGCGAGCTGAAACCATGGATGTTAATGAAAAGAAGAGAGTAATTCTGAAGTCACTACAGTAATTTGCAAGAGCATAATAGAAGTGTGTAAGTTGAGGTGTGTTTAAGGTAAATGTAATTCGGATGTTAAGCGTATAAGTACATTTACCGTTCGTATCTAAACGAGGTTGAGGGCGCGTCATTGCTCTAAGATGGCGGCCCCCAGTATTCTACACGTGTACTATTTGTGATCCACTGAAATGGGTTATGATCACCTTGTAGTGGTAAAAGCTTACTGTGAAGGTTTTAAACCAGTCCTAGTTGGAGTTATGCCTTTCTAATTGAATGTTTTGAAGTACTGTTCATATGGTATTTACTATTCAGTTATGTGAGTGTTAATTACAGTATTACCACCTGGTAATGAGATATGCATTGAGAAGGCAGTTTATTATTTTGATACAGATTGAACATGCAGAGGTAGACCTGTGGAAGACATTGTTTTGTTTGTTTTATGATTTTATATTTGTATTACTGAATGGGTTGTTCATTGAGGATGAATACTTACGTGTACCTGTGAAAGAGAAAATGAGTTAAGCTTAAGAAAAGACCGAGAAACAAAGAAGTCGTCAGAACATCTACACACAAACTGGTGTCCGGTTGTCTCTTAATTTATCACTCTTATCAGTCCTCAGGTAAACCAGCCTGGGACCGGTAATACCTGCTACTGGGTTCCTGTTTTCACCGGACATAACAGTACAAACTCGCCATCTGGGACCCAGCAGGCCCATCTACACTATGGAGATCGACCCCTTCGGCTCAGATTCCTATGAGGAATACCTCATGGGGATCTGGGGGCAAAATCCGGAGTTTGCCCGCCGTCATGCTGACCACCACCCATCACCCCGGACTCCTCAACCCAGCTCCCACTCCATTAGGCTCTGAGTTATCTTTCTCCATCAGGACAGCTCCGAGCCTAGCCACAACCTGAAACCATCTACCTTTAACGGTACCCGTCTTGCCTTTTGCCCGGGGGGCTATGGGCCCGGGAGGAAATGATGGGGTCCTGGTTCCCGGCTCCGTCGACGGGCTCAGCCACCCGTTGACGGAGGATCCATCGTCTTTCCTTCCCAGCACAAGCCTCCTGTCCCGTCCCGTTCCACGCCTCCTGTCCCGCCTCGCCCCAGTTCTCCTGGCCCGTTCTGTCCCAACTCTCCTGTCCCGTTCCGTTCCAGCTCTCCTGTCCCGATCCGTCCCAGCTCTCCTGTCCCGATCCGTCCCAGCTCTCCTGTCCCGATCCGTCCCAACTCTCCTGTCCCGATCCGTCCCAGCTCTCCTGTCCCGTTCCGTCCCAGCCCGTCCCAGCTCTCCTGTCCCGTCCCGTCCCAGCTCTCCTGTCCCGTCCCGTCCCAGCTCTCCTGTCCCGTCCCGTCCCAGCTCTCCTGTCCCGTTCCGTCCCAGCTCTCCTGTCCCGTTCCGTCCCAGCTCTCCTGTCCCGTTCCGTCCCAGCTCTCCTGTCCCGTTCCGTCCCAGCTCTCCTGTCCCGTTCTGTCCCAGCTCTCCTGTCCCGTCCCGTCCCAGCTCTCCTGTCCCGTCCCGTCCCAGTCCTGTCCCGTCCCAGCTCTCCTGTCCCGTTCCGTCCCAGCTCTCCTGTCCCGTTCCGTCCCAGCTCTCCTGTCCCGTTCCGTCCCAGCTCTCCTGTCCCGTTCCATCCCAGCTCTCCTGTCCCGTCCCAGCTCTCCTGTCCCGCCCCGGTCCATGCCTCCTGTCCCGCCCCGGTCCATGCCTCCTGTCCCGCCCCGGTCCATGCCTCCTGTCCCGCCCCGGTCCATGCCTCCGGCCCCGTCCCGTTCCACGTCACCAGTCCGGTCCCTTTCCACGCCACCAGTCCCGTCCCGTTCCCTGCCTCCTCACAAATTGCGGGACCAGCTACCCTGTCCTGAGCGGCCGAGCCCGCTAGCCTCCTGTCCTGAGCGTCCGAGCCCGCTAGCCTCCTGTCCTGAGCGGCCGAGCCCGCTAGCCTCCTGTCCTGAGCGGCCGA
>JAKUDI010000801.1:0-38000 GCA_022702515.1 Ilyophis sp. 1 JC-2022 | reverse complement strand
AAGACCGATGTCGTGAAAGGAAGAGACGGTGGACCCAAAGCCGCACGCGACATTACCGTTCGGTTAACAAAATGGTTTGTTCGTTATCAAAACTACGAGGCTACATATGTTTGTATGTTTATTGTAATACCGTATAGTTAAGGAGTTCAAACGGTCTTCACGCTATGTAATCACAATGGGTGTTCCATTTGAACATAGAATTCTACAGCAAAATGCCAACAAAAATATTCCGCACTCGCTACATTACGCAAAATAACCCCAGAAGCGATTTCGTATTAGTGAAATGAAATGTGATCCACATTGTGGCCAACCGCTGTCTTGACATCACCCTGATTGTCCAATTCCGATTTGTCCATGTATACCGGCAAATAGGGACTCTGAAAAGTTTTCTGGCTTGGCTAGACCGGTAACTTCTTTAGTGACGAGATTTTTACATCTATATCTTCACCAAAGGTCTTGTCTGCAATATGGTATACACCGTACCGTTTTGTGAATGGGTGCTTTTTTAATAACCACGAAAAGGGGATATGCGCATTATCGATTCCAATCAAGCATTAACTTAATCAATCAATATTAGTCGTGAATACAATGTAACTTTGAAGCGGTGGGACCCGCTTGGTTTGAAACTAGCACGTAGGCTATGGTGTTTTGGGTGTAAATATTTTATTCAATATCGCACCCCATAACAATATATGAGTAAATGTGTACAGTGTACAGTATATTATACGAATACCACGAAATGGTGCTTCTTGTTGCCGAAATGAAGATGAAGATCAACAGACGATGACGTGTTCTCAGTCCAACGAGATTAATTGCATGAAAGTTGAAATGGGTTAATTAAAAATAATAATTTAAAGCAAACAAACATACTTTTATGGCACGCGAGTGATATGGGGGAACATCTTTGCACAAATCACCGGAAATAACTCCTAAAAATTGATAGAAAATGAGACTTAGACATCTTGGTGATGTCTTAGATGGAAAAAAAGATGTAGTTAATTGTAATTAAAATCAAACAAAATTGAACTCCTAAGCGGTCAAATTATTAAACCTTCGATTTTGATTTGAATAACAACAAAGTTCCAAGATGACTAATATACATAATTACAAAATTGACTACCTATTGATTAATGAATTAAACTCTGTAACGTTAGATTCAAGAAATGCAAACGTTTTAAGGTGTGCATTTTTCAGAGGACTTTGTAAAGTAATGATACCAAGATCTTAAACAAAATATATGAAAATAAATACCACACAGCTTTGAGCTGTAGAGGAAAAAAGAAACACAAAAAATCTATGTAAAACTAATATTAAATTATGCACTAACTAGTTTAAGTTTGTCTGTTTCTCCTTGCCTTTTCGTTGTGTTGCGCAATTTGTAGACGAACAATAATAATTTCAAATTACCAATTTTAGAAATTGTTTTAAAATGTGACAATCCCTCTCTTGGGGGTTTTTAACGTCTAGCTCCCTGAATATAGGGGGGGGGGGGGGGGGGGCCAGGGACATTTTCAGTCCATTGACACCCATTAGCCTATATTTTATTCCGAAAAGTGGCACCAGAGGTTCGTCACCAAAGTGAATGACAAAGAAATAACTAACGTGAGATTGTTTAATAAGGGCGGCAATAATTAAGAATCATTAACTGGCAAAAAATCACGTTTTCTCTGAGTTGCACGTTAGCATTGCGTTTTCTCCTCACCACGTTAAAGAATGTAATTAAATAAAGACGGCACTCGATTTAGTCAAAACGATTTAAACATTAGAAAGCATACATTTAAAGAG
Organism: Ilyophis sp. 1 JC-2022; assembly: GCA_022702515.1. Lineage (NCBI taxonomy): Eukaryota > Metazoa > Chordata > Actinopteri > Anguilliformes > Synaphobranchidae > Ilyophis > Ilyophis sp. 1 JC-2022. The sequence goes on along the minus strand of JAKUDI010000801.1, from coordinate 36,215 downwards.
GAAAACCTCTTAAATTACTGGAACCAGCGTTGAGCGCAATGCATGGATGTGAATTGGACGTTCGATGTGAATTGTGGGTAATATGAGTTTGCTGAGTCTGCTCTTTTGCGGACTCGTTCCCTTGAGAAAAGTTGAGGGTGGAGGGGCTATGTCACAAACTTCACTTGGCTTTCTAACGGATTGGACTCACACCTAAAATGGAGACCGAGGGTACATCCTGGTCTCAAAAGGGATTCCCCCAAGTGAAGTTTACGAGGGTGGTGCAAAAACTGGATTGGGACGCAGCCCTGGTAAAGATGAGTAAAAATTCACCGTTTGGTGAATTAGCTTCATCTCACACTGAAATTTAAAAAAAAAAATCCAACTTTTAATTGAAGTAAATGTATTATGAGAAAAAAAAATCCCTCATCAAGAAACAATTATTTTTTAACAAAACCATGTGTGCCACAATTATTGGCACCCCTGCATTTGTATATAGAATAAAGTAATCATTTTTCATATTTGGTCACATATCCTTTGCATGCCATGACTTCCTGATGTCTGTGACCCATCAACATCAAAAGACTCTTGATATCTTATTTTCTGGTACTCTTACAAGCGATACTATAACATCTCTGCATTTGAACGGATCTCTATGGGAATTGGGGGGTGGGACTAGATTTAGCTGTAAATTATGCTGGAACAGTATGGAATACATGTTTGGTAAAATGGCTGTAAGTCTTCGAGGGTCTGACGTATCAAATGAGCCTCAAACCATCACTACACTGCTAGATGTGCAGTAGATATGATTGGATCACTTTAAGGGTTGTTTTTGTTCTCTAAGGCAGTGGTTCTCAACCTTGGTCCGGGGGGCCATGTGGATGCTGGTTTTCGTTCCAACCACATTTGCAATCCCAGAACAAACCTCTTATCAGTTTCTTTTGAGGGATTATTTACCCTCTTAAGCCTAATTACAGGGATAAATAGCTATCCATGCCACGAAGAATGAGATTAATATTGTGCTTATTGTGCTATATTGCAAACAAAAAAAGTGGTACCATTTTTTTAACCCTCATCTTGTCTTCATATTATCATTGCACCCCCAGGGTAAAAAATTACCCACCCTAACCAGACCCCTTGTGAGAAAGCTTTTTAATTTATTTTTTTATGTAGAAAAAACCATCATTCATCAAGAAGAAGAAACTTTATTTAGCACTTTCATATAATGTTTTGCAGCCCAAAGTGCATACAGCAAAAGACAACTCATAAAAACAATAATAAAGGTACATTTGATATAATAAAACAATTATAGATGATAAAATAACTAGGCAAATAAACAGATCAAATAAAACGCCAGTTTAAAATAATAAAATAGTATGAATTTTAAAAACAATAAAAAAGAAATACAAACAAGAACATAGTAAAATAGAGTTGTATTGAATTTTATATGTATATATAAAAATTAAAAGCACACATGAAGAGACATGCTTTAGATGCTTTTTAAACTCTTCAATAGATGGAGCATCTCTGATCTGCTTGGGTAGGGATTCTAGGTGTTAAGAAACAAAAGGAAGCTTCCTCACTAATGGTCGGGTCACTACAGAAAAGTCATTGAATTTCATGCTGAATTTCATTTTTATTTAGGGGTTTTTCTACTGCTGTAAAACCCAGAAAAGGGTCATGTTGCCCCGAGGGAAACACAAGGGTTAACTGATTAAATTAAAAACTGAGGTGAATCAATAGGCTCATTATTAAGTAGTTGAACACATGCGTTATAAAGTTCCTTCATAATGTTTTCTTTAATCTTATTAATATTGAGGAAGAAACCATCGACGTTCCAGCGTCCAGCTTTCGTCAGTGTGTTTACACCGTGTTTATAACGAAAACCAGGATACACGGGCGTCTCCCAAGACCATCATTGAGAACCACTGCCTTAGAATACTAATCTTAAAGGGTAAAGGACACAATGCATGTACTATTGAGGGTACTGCCCAACTGACAAGCCAGCTGGACAGCAGCTGGACTGCTAACTATGTACCACTGAAAAAGTTGAATGGTTTTAGTTTAAAGATAGAGTATGCTAATTCTTCCCCACATTTTTTGTCAAAGCATTTCAGTCACAACTTCCCTTGGCCCTGCCCACAGAGTAAGAGACACACCCCCCACCCCACTGCTTCCACAGACCTCGTTGTGAACGAGCAAGTCTTCTAGATGCAGTATTACAGACTGGTATAGCTAACCTTACAGTAAAAATGTAATCTAAAAGTCCAGGTAAAACAACAGAATGTTTTCTGTTGTTGCAGAGTTGTTGCATAACACTGAGTTTGTGTAGCCTTAGTCTGAACCATGCAGGCTTTATCTGGCTACAGCCAGATAATGCTAACGTGATTGAAAGTTACGACATATAACATTCACAAACATTTCCTTCTTCCAAGAACTAGCCGCCAAATAAAGTAACGTCTGGCAAGCAGAAAGTCAATTCGTGTTGAAACTTTTGACCTACCTGTCCATTAGAATGTGGGACCTCCACATTTGTTCCCGAACATCTCGCCACCTTCTGAAATTAGCACCTATGTTTAGTCCAGTTTTTGAGCAAGCTTTATCCAATTCCCTTTTCTTTTTCTTTTCATGAAATAGCTCCGGTGTAACGGGTCATTGTGAAATGTCTTTCAACTGGCAAGGTCAATCTCAATGTTGATCGGTTTGCGATGTGAATCTCTTCAATTGGTTCTACGGTCTATTGGTCATAAGTCACTTTGTTTTGAAGACAAAATTCGGACTGAATCACTGGTTTTAGAAAGCAAAATGTCAGGGTATAAACACAGTGTACGTTGCTGGGTTTCTTTCAGAACAGTTCTTTCTACGATTGCTACCAATTAAGCATGACCATTACCCGATATTTTTCAAAAAGAAGTTGCATAGTCTAGCTTTAAGTATACAGCTGTATAAATGCATTGTATCAAAAAGGTAACGTGTATGCGTCGATAAGAGCGTCTGATAAATGTTGAAATGTGATGTAAATTAGGTAATGGGTACGAAACATCAGCCTGAACTGTCATGTGGTTATATGTTTTTTTATTGGTATTCATCTGTGTCTCTCTCAGGGCCCAGAGGAAAAGCAGTCACGCGGAGGCCCTGAAAGCAGCAACAGGTGCAATGGGAATTCACATCACTTCAATCACAAATGACTCCATCATTAGACCAGCGGGATTTTACATTATCGGATTTAAGTATTTGCAGTTTATTGATCCATATATAATTTTCATCGTCTTCGTTTATATTGCAACGGTTTTGTCCAACTCCTTTATCCTTTCTATTATATGGATAGATAAACGCCTACACACTCCCAAGTACATCGCAGTGGCTAATCTGGCGATCGTCGACTTGGTGTTCAGTACAACAGTCATTCCTGGAATGATTAAGATTTTTCTTGTGAAAGATAATTTTATTTCCTACAACGCTTGTTTGACACAGATGTTCTTTTATTACAGTTTTTTCTCATTAGAGTCGTTTTACCTGAGTGTACTTGCCTATGACAGGTTAATTGCGATATGTTTCCCATTGAGACACAGCTCGATCAACACAAACAACGTCATGATCAGTATTTTAGTGGCTGTTTGGTCATTTTCTGTCGGTTCTTTTGTGTTTGCAACTGTAATCATGACAAGGCTGTCTTTTTGTGATTTGCTCAGTGTGGAGAGCTACATTTGTGACTACGCTCCTGTGTACAACATAGCTTGCAATGATAACAGTTTGCAGTGGGCCACTGCCTCAACTCTGGCTTTAATTATGCTGTTTGGGCCCCTTAGTGTAATCGTCATATCATACACCTGTATTTTGACAGCCGTGTTCAGAATGAAAACTGTGGACAGCAGGTACAAAGCACTTGCAACTTGCGTGGAACATTTCATTCTCGTGGCGGTTTTCTACGGACCGACCATGACTGTGTTCATCATTGTGCTTTTTGTACCTATCGAATATGATCTGGATGTCGCTGTGGTGAGCTTGTCGTTAGCCTCATGCATCCCGCCCTGTCTAAACCCCATTGTGTATTCTCTGGCAACCAAAGAAATCAAGAACAGGATACTGGCTGGGCTCCAGAAAGTCAAGGTAGCAGCGTGGACAGGGCAGGCGTAGACCCTAAGGTTGCAGTAAATTTACATTAGCAATTGAATAACATCCATTTAATTTTAGGCCTTGGTGTTTGGCCTCAATTGCACATGTCCAACAAAGTTGTAAAATCATATTTTATTGGAAATGGGAGGCCCCCGCGAACCATTATGTTGTCTTTATTATATAATAATGTAATCTGTCATTGTCATTTTGAACTTTAAATTTTTAATTTTCCTTTTCCTTTTTTATTTTCAAGATCTTTGTAAATGAGGGGGTGTGGCCTTCCTATCAATCAAAGCAAGCAGGGTGGGTCTCATATGACTTAACGTTACATGCTCAACTTCAAGTTGTAGTAACTTCAATGCCTAACATTAAATGGCTAACTAGCAAGCTAAGTACTGGGTTTCTTTATTCACTTCCAAAATAAATAGATTTGTGGTCGGTAACTCAATAATTCGATAGTAGTCTACCTTAAGCAGGTGTTTTCTGAAGCTGTAAATAATCTTCTATGGTGAAGTCCTTTAGCTAAGGTACAGAGGCGAAGGATGGGTGTCACGATAAGGGGGGCGAGATTGAGGGAGTGGGCCCCTATATCACAGACAACACCTTTATCCAATGATGAAACATTTCTATCCTGATAGGAGTGGTCTCTTCCAGGTTGACAATCCACAGGGCATGAGGGGTCACTGAATGATTTGATGACTATGAAAATTATGTAAACCATATGCTCTGGCCTTCCCAGTCACCAGATCTCACCTATATGTAATATTGGCTCATCCCTATATTGTCACCTATATGTAATATTGGCTCATACCTATATTGTCACCTATATGTAATATTGGCAAATTTTCATTATTCACAAGAAAAAGTACAAAGACAACCTTTCTATAAAATTTTCTGAAAACCTTTCTGTTAAACGTAATGTTATTTTTACCTGAACTCTGAGACAAACATAATCTAAGCAGGACAATGTGGAAAATATTCAAGATTGTATTGCCTCGTTCTGAAAAATGTACCCCATTCCATAAAAACTGTCCCGGTCTATTATGCTTTATATCACTGTGTGTTTTTTTATCATGAAATACACCCCAACTGGCTGAAAAAAAATTAATGGCAAGGGTGCGGTTTTGTTCCATGCACAAACTTTAACAGTTTATGCATGGGAGATACTGTATATGTCTATCGCCTTTTTACTTTACCAGTTCCTATGACACCGGAACGGAAAATATTACATTTTTCTTGACTGAACATCCGCTAATAAAATTAACATTTCAGTGTCGGAACAATTATTTCTTTCGCTTTTTCTGGGCCATTTTGACTTCATATGCATATATAAGTGGAATTGGCAACTTCCATATATGGCAATTCATGGGTGTGGATTTATGTTAATCGCAAAATAAGGTTCACGTGCCTGTCATTTACGAAGAATCGGAATGTATGAACACACGCATGGAATTTTCCCACACGATTTTATGACATTTTTTATACTCACTTATTTTGTATGCAAATGTATGCACATATTTAGGAACGTATAATGAATGAGGCCAATTGTGTGGATCATGTTCTGGCGATTGGTCTGCTTGCTGTTCACTGAAAGTGGAAATTTAATGGGAAGTTTACAGGTATTTTGAAACACACAAATGTATTTTTTGGGGGGATAAAGACATCCCAACATTGGGTAATTGTCATTATGGTTGCAGACGGTCAACATTGGAACAGCATTGGTAAGCTGCACTTTAAGAAATGCTGCGTTGTTTGAATGATGAGTTTTCAGTTGATGAGTTCTTGTGAACAATATACTTTTTAAAACCATCTAACAGCTTCAAAATTCATGGTGAAGATATTAACGTGTGTAATTTATGTCTTAGAATAAAAACATAAATTGGATGTGTTAATGTCACATTCAGAGTATTATAATACAAAATGGTGGAGAAGTCAAGATAGAGCTGACCCAAAAAGCACGTATCTATGTTTCTAATAAGGGCTTTTGTCATTGTTGCAAGTTTTAAATCTCTGCAAGGGAAGTGATTTGTTGGATCTCTATAGCACCACCAAGGTTCATAACGTTATGTCAAACGGTTTTAGAATTATTAGCATTTATATGATAAGCCACTGCAAATTCATTGGATCGTCATTCTGCCATTTTTTAACATAGGCCTTAGCAAAGTAATGCCTGTATGAAGGAAAAATTGTGTGCAAATAAAAAAAGGGGTAGCATTTTTAAGTGTTTGTAAGACTATTCAAAATTTCTGAAAATCCAATATATTGGTCTCATGGTTCTCTGATGTAAATTTGTTCAATCTGAGGAAGGACATCTACTGAAATTAGGTTCAAGTCTATAGGTCAAACAGTAGCCTATCATGACCAAATTTGGTGACGGCATGTGGGATGCCATATTCTAACTACGGGTGAAGTTTCATAAGAATCAGCCAAGCAGTGAAAGAAGAATGCAGAAAAGTAATATATGTAAGATAAAAAACCACAACATGCCGTATATATATACAAAAATATATGGCACGACAGGGGGGGGTGATTAAACACCCTGGAGTGCCATATATTCTTGTATATATACACTGGCATGGAGTGGTTTATATCACTTATACCATGGTTACCATGGTATGTGTTCATGTAAAATTCAGAGTAAAATATAGATGACGAGTTAACACCCAGCCAAGTTTGTCTCCAGTAACATTAAAACATAATGACAACAGCCTTTCGTGGCTACAAACATAACTCAACTTTGAAGGAGTTTTCTCAAAAAGAAAGTTTGATGGCACTCCAAATGTAATGGGAAATAACTCGCTTGATATTTGGACTAGATATATATATTTTTGGTATCATTAGAAAGCTTACAAATCAAAGCTCAAATTTTGTTTTGGGGTCAATGCAACTGGTTATGATAGAGCAGGTCACTCAGTAAAGAAATAGATGACTAAATATTATACAAAATGGCAGACAAGCCAAGATGGCGCCGACCCATAATGCACATATCTATGTTTCTACTGAGGGCTTTTGTCACTGTTGCAAGTTTTAAATGGAAGGAACAATGATCTTTTTGTGAATTGTTAATTCTGTTCGTATCTCTATAGCGCCACCATGTGCTTGGAGTGGGCTAAGACTGTAGGCCTGAAGTCTTGATGTGACTGGAAATGCACATACCAAGTTTCATAATATGTCAAACTGTTTTGGAATTATTAGCATTTTTGTGATAACTCTTTTAAGGTTTGCCCGGATAGCATTTGGAACTGGTTGGTAGCCTTGCAGCTGTCATAGGCTATCTACTACGAAACAATTAATTTTGTCGAGCCTACATTTTAACGTGGCTATTGGGAATGTGTTTGGCACTTTGTCTAATAAAAAGTTGGACTAATTACATTTCAGTGGCATATTTATTGTATTGTTGCAGGGGTCACAATTTATGTTTTTCCTGCGGCGGGTTGTTTGGGGGGGGCACTGGGATTCCTAAAGGTACTATCTATAGGTACTCAATGAAGCCTACATTCAACAGGCAAGGGAGGGCAGTTGCAGATTTTAATTGATGTCCCAGATAAATTCCCAAGAACAACACATTCCCCTCACACCAGGAGATTAAAATAAATCGTTGAATAAGAGTGCATTTATGTTTCTAGTAAAACAATAGGATACATTATCCATCATTGTGGCATGTCTTAATAAACCTTAGAGTGAAGGTGTCAATAACTAAATAAAAAATAATAAATAAGGCTATGGGCTAAAATGGGCTAAAATGCACAAGAAGCCTAATTATCCTTTACAATAATTCACTACATGTTTACAATCAGACCCCCGTAGCTGGCTACGTTTTCCCACGGGCTGGCTACTCCATATCCTTGTGGAAAGCCCTGGTAAAGGGGCGTAAAAGACCAAAGAGTGGGATTGAGACCCCTTGTTGCGAGTGCAGACTACGCAAGCAGCAACAAATCTGCACTTAAAAATGTCTTTACATCTATCACAGATATCACACATAGCTAAACCAATGTCTATTTTGTGACTAGGCTACTAGGCTATTCCTTCCTCTGGTGCGCTCATATGGAAGACCAAATATGACTAAATACATTGCCTCAGCAAGCAGTGAAATACTGCATGTTCAAATCAAACTCCTCTGAGACCATTTCACATATCAACATGCAACTAACACCCTTTTGTTCAGGGAAGGGGGGGAAAAAAATTAAGGAAGCATTTTTCCTGATATTCCAAATATCCTGACCACAGTAAGTCAATAAATACTGTTGTGGGTGTGACTAGTCACAAAAATGCTAATAACTCTTAGATTTTTCAATGGATATTAATGAAATTTGGTTTCTATACTTACACTGACCTTATGAGCCAAACTCTAAAGTATTGGCCCAATAAAGTCAAATGGTGGTGCGATAGAACATAATATATATATTTTTTATTCATAATTTCATTAAAAATCACCATTATCTTTTAGACATTTAAAACTCACTGTAGTGATCAATTTCCTAATCTGGAACATATGTATGGACCATATATGTTGCTGCCATCTTGGATTGGCCGCCATTTTGGAAATGCTATTACCATTTCCCTTTGTCTCCAGTTTTGGCCTAACCACAAAACTGACAACTATGAAACTTAGCACCTTAGTAGGAGTGGCCACTTGGTGGTGTTGTAACTGTCATTTGAATTTTCAATATTCAAACAATCATAACTTCTGCCCCTTTGCAGATAGAGACTTACATTCTACATCAGAAGATGTGTCTCCCCATGGACAAATCACATACTTAACAGTCATAAGGTCCACCATTTTGTATTTTCAGCCATTTTTTATTTATTGAAAGACCTTTAAAAAACATCTCCCCCTAGAGTGTTTGATTTATCAACATGGAACTATCACCAATTTGTTCAGATAAAAGTCCTCTTAAAAGTTACGATAAAGAAATTGGATATTTCAAACAACATGGCCATAAGCCAATACAAATTGATGTGGGTGTGGTTTACCATAGAAATGCTAATAACTCCAAAATGATTTGAACTTTTTAGTATCTTTTATCTCCAGATAAAGCGATTGCATATTTCATGAAGGTCTTCTCAAATTATTCAGTTTTCCCAGAATTAAGAGAAGGTGGTGGTCTGAAAACAGTTTGATATTTTATACATGTTCATGTTTAGACACTCATGTCATGCAGCTACATGTGTCAAGGTTCAAGGTTCAATTTTATTGTCAACTCTACTATATATACAAGACATACAGAGGATTGAAATTTTGTTCCTCTCATCATCCACGGTGCAATAAAAGAAAAAGATAAACATAAAATACAAACACATACACAATATAAAAAGATATAAATCTAAAAGTGCGTGAAAATATAAAATACATGTAAATCTAAAACTAAGATACATATAGTGCAAATGGACGCAGTGCAAGTATAGATGTAATGTTACAGTGCAAATAGCAGCAATTATATCAAATATAATAGTACAAGTACAAATAAATAAATAAAAGTGGCTGGTGCCAAATAGTCTGTGCATGGGGGGGCAGGGACAGATCAGGACAGGGGCCAGCGATTTTATGGGGGGGGGGGGGTTAAAAGTGTCATAATCCAGAGTCAGTGTGTCTCACATATACCTTTCCGAGAATCAATTGTAAAAGGAAACCAATGCAAAATTACAACAAAACTACAACCTTTTGCTTGGACCCCGTGTATTGCTGCTTGCAGCTATATTTTCAACTGGTATTTATTTCCACTCGTATTTATTTTAAGGTGTGGGCCTATAGGCATATAGCCTATAGCTTTCAAGTTGTATTTATTTCAAAACGATTCGGCTCGTCAGTCAACATGAAAGGGGCATGTTCAGCTATGATCATTGGTTGCTCAGTCCATAGATATAAAAACCTAAATAGCCGATCAGTTATGCGCGGCCGCAATATTAGGCGGTCAAGATCAGCGTATTTTGGTAGTGTTTTGACAAATGCAGACTTCCCCTGATAAAATATGCTAGGCCTATAACTTGCTTAATTCTGAACTAATTTTTGTGTTATAAACGTGTCAAAATGTTGTCAGAGCTGATTATGATATAAGCTATGCATTAAATCTGTAAGTGGAGGGTTAATAATGCTAGACTGAATGACATATGATAGACTATACAAATGTATTTCATAGATAAATGTGAAAAATGATTGCTCCAAACTTTAATAATAATGTTAATTTTTATTGCATTATATAGGCTATACAGCCAGTCGATAGCCTAGCAACATGACTTGGTGCACATCTAATTATATAACGGTTGATCACACTATTCTCAGTAGACTAACCCCAAATTGCAGACATTGAAACATGGGCTTCCAGTTGGTAAGAAAGACGAAGGTATCTAAACATTTAAAAAGCCACGTGGGCATAGGCTACTTGCAACTTGCTCAAAGAATTCCAACTAATTTTGTAGGCTAATTATAACTGGGTTATATTTCTGCAGAATGCAGTAAGAAAACTATGGGTGTGCGTTCATTATTAGGCTACCTCTGTTACGTCTGGACTCTGAAAAACCCAATAGCAGACCAGGATAAAGCAGAAACGTAGTTTATTTTCGAGTCCGGGGTCAAAAAGCCAGGAGATCAGATATCGAGACAGTACAAAAACAGAAGGCAATAGAGTAGTCAGGAGTCCAAAATTCGAAAAACCGGGGAAGCACAAGCAGAGGTACAAAAACGGCAGGCAAAGGCAAAGTCGAAAAACAAACAAACAGTCAAAACCAAAAAGCAATAAGGCAAACAAACAGAATCACAAGGCTAAATCGAGGTCGTACGGAAAGGGTGTCTCAGGTATATCAATAAATCTCTGGCTTTATAATCGCAGGCTCAGGAAATAAGGGTAACGTTCTGACAGGGAACAAACAGATCTGTGGGTCTTATATACGTATAGGAAAGGGAGGGGTAACAGACTACGCGAGGTTAACACATTAGGTAACAATGATACAATCACGAAAACATAACAAAAACATGGAAGGGACTCGGAAACATGCATAACAAACAACAGGCTCGAAGAGGAGCAGAGTGTGCGCAGTAATCACGAGAGGTGAAGTCTACATACAAAGATTACAGAGATCGCGGAAAAACTGGTTAATCTGTTAGTATCTAACTATGACAAACAGTTAGTTGTTAGTATACATTTATGTTAATTGGTTTAGTAAGTGCGCTTAATTAATAAAGCACCCGAGTGATTGTTAGCGCGAGTTAAGGAGCTGGACTTGTAACCGAAAGGTTGCAGGTTCGATTCCCAGGTAGGACACTGCCGTTGTACCCTTGAGCAAGGTACTTAACCAGAATTGCTTCAGTATATATCCAGCTGTATGTATGGATAAATGTAATAAGATGGAAGAAGTTGTGTAAGTCGCTCTGGATAAGAGCGTCTGCTAAATGCCTGTAATGTAATGTAATGTAATGAGTTAGTAATCTATACAATTACACGTAAAGGAATCAGGAAGTAGCAGAAACGAAACCCTCGAAAAATCCCGAAGTCACCTAAACAGTGCATACACGAGACAGGGTAAACAAACACACGAATGCGACTCAGACAACCCACGAACAGAGGGGAATGCAATGATGAATGATAACAATAATATAAACAGACATACATAATTACAGAACATCACAACCTCTTGTTAATTATATGCTTAGCCTATCCACGGTGGCCCCCTAGTGGTATTCGTTTACATCCCAATTACAGTAGCAAATTCATATTTCTCTGAAATTATAAATGGAAAAAAAAAACCCAGACAAAATTTTGGGAACTTTGGCAATAAGGTAACCCGTGTTATGCAGATATTTCTCACAAGTATAAAACAAAGATTAGTTCAGAATTAAGCAAGTTATAGACCTAGCATATTTTATCAGGAGCAGTCTGCATCTGTCATCACTATGTGACTATGTATATATACAGTATGTATTATGAAGCCTATTATATTATATATATAAAACTATGCATACGTGAGCGGTATTTAGGTTTTTATATCTATGAACTGAGCAACCAATGATCATAGCTGAACATGCCTCATTCATGTTGACTGACAGATTTGACAAGCTTGAGTTCTCTGGGATTCTCCTTTAGCATTGCCGCTTCAGCACCACGGGCAGCGCTTTTGACACACGCCAATAACAGCCTGTTTTGCCTGATCTTTCAAGAAAAAAAAATCTAATTTTTAGTTTATATGATTACAAAACAGGCATTTGAAGACTAAATAACCATAGTCTCTCCGGAATGTCCATGTTGGACTGATATAATGAACTATGGTGAACTTAGATAGTATCTACATTAGATAGATTAATGTTGAAGGTTAGGCTAATGTTACCTTACTGAAATCGCCTCACAGCCTTACCACAACTGCTAATTCTGATAAATGAGCCGCGAATAGTTACTAAAAATGTTTAATAGCCATCTCGTTAACTAGCATTATTAACAAACTTTGATTAACGTCGCCGTTATGTTGTTCGAAGCTGTACATGAACAAAGCAGGCTTAGCCAACAAGCTAGCCTATATTATAGTAATTTATATGATAGGCCGTCATATGCATCGTCGAGAGGGGTGTTAATTTAGGTTGACAGGCATGCCAATTTAATTCAATAACCATAATTTAGCCTGCCTGCATCCTAGGACTAACGTTACGATGGTCGTTTTTCACCCAGCGTCAGCGGGGCAATGTTAGTAAAGCTGGAGGATTGCATCTGGTGAGTTAGCAGCAGGTGGGTATGCGACTGGAGTGAAGCTCCGGCTAACTCGTCCGCTGACCCGCTAGCCTCTTGCTAATAGCCATATGGGCATTTTTTAACGACACAAGACAGCATTTCATCAAATAGGCCTCCTCATGTGATTGTACTGTGACGTAACTAGGATTACCACGTGACCATGTTCCAAATCTCATCGGTTTGTTCTTAACCAATCAGAGTTCAATGCGCCTACTCAACACTCATCGATGAGTTTTTTTAAATCATGCATCTCTTTTTTCTGTGTAGACTAAAAAAAATTTGGACCCAGAAAAAATGTCAAATGTGATTGCCTGCTTCTATTGATTACCATATTGTGAACTTTTGTTACCTAGATTGCGCTGGGTCGACTCCGTTGACTTTCACAATGCTCCATTGGAAATACATGGCAGAGCTCATCGGTAATATAATTTCCGGACCATGGCAGCCATCTTGCGGCGGTGCCATTGCGGAAGAACCAAATTTAATAGGGCTGAATGGAACAACGTGACCATGTTGCCTTTCTAGTTAGTATATAGTTCTGTGCATCCGAACCAGGAAGTTTTCATTTTGCACTAATCTCACATGCGCAGTTGTGTCCAGTCAAGTCACATGTACAACGAGGAAGGCGCAGTTAGGCCGAAACAAATAATACAACAAAAAAATAATATTTTTGTTTGTGTAGTAAGAACCAAAAAAATTACTTCGGAAAAATGATAAGTGAGTTAAGATCATTATATGAATGGAAATATTTTTAATTTGCTGTCAAGAATGAATGGAGCCCAATGGGAAAACGGGCTTTTTGAGCGAAAATCATAGATATCAGCAGAGGGCGACATTATATCCGGCGCTGAGGTTGATAGCTGGCCCAGAGACCCTCCCCCAGGCTGGCTGGCCCCTTGGGTGCCACCCTATATTTTGGTCATTGGGAAACACACTTCCGTTGTCGTTTTTAGAAATGCTGCGCATTTCTCCTAATGTCGCGCATTTATCCAAATGTTTCTGTGTTTTCATCTTGCAGCGCGTCTCTGTTAATGTTGTAGTGTTTTCATCAAATGGCGCGCGTTTCTGTTAATGTCATTGTGTTTTCGTTTTTGTATTTGCGTTTTCTTATTTATAAATGTGTTTTCCAATTTGCAGTCATGTTGTGATAATGTTGCGTTGTTTTTGTATGTCTCGGCCACCGTAAATTGCACTGTCCGAAGTGTGCAGTCTTTCAAACTCAAAGTGCTAGAGTACAGAACCAAAATAACAAAAAATGTGTCACTGTCCAATGTATTATGGTGCTCACTGTATATAAACGCCTACACACTCCCAAGTACATTGCAGTGGCTAATCTGGCGATCGACGACTTGGTGTTCAGCACAACAGTCATTCTTGGAATTATTCCAATTTTTCTCAAAAAAGATAACTTTATTTCCAAAAACGCATGTTTGCACAGATGTTTTTGTATTACTGTTTTGCCTCATTAGAGTTTTCCCTCAGTGTACTTGCCTATGACAGGTTAATTGCGCTGTTTCCCATTGAGACACAGCTCTATCAACACAATCACCGCCATGATCAGCATTTTAGTGGCTGTGTTAAAAAGGCTGTATATTCCTTTAAGAGTGTGGGGATTGAGTGGCCAATCACTGGCCAGTAGAAGGGAAACCAGCTCGCAGTCTAGTACGGGAAGCAGAAGAAGAGAACCAGCTCGCAGTTTAATCGGGGAAGCTAACGTTACCAAGTTTAAGAATATTAATTTAACGGTTAGAATTCCTGAGTTTAGTAGTAACAGTGTGATTTGTGCGTCTATGAGAACCGTGAGTTATTATTATTTCCTGTATTTCCTAGCATTGACAGTGTAGTTCTCTTCTGTCGCTAAGAATTTAGCGACTGTTAGTCTGTTTGCCGTCGGGAATGTTGTTTATGTATGAAGAATAAGATGTTTAGCCTACACAGTCGATGGATCACCCCTTTTCTGTTAGATATCAAAGTCAAGTTAGAGCTGTGTTTAGGATAATTAATGGGCATTTGATGTGTATTGGGATGTGTGGCGTTTTGTTGGTTGGGGAGATTGACCTACTTCAGGACTCTGGCAATAGCGCATGCGCACTAACGTCCCTACGTTTACATGTGAGAGTGCATGCTTTAGCCTCGTGGACAGTAACCGGACAGTATGCACCTAGTTAGAGAGTAGTCTGTATCTGTTAACCCTAAAGCTGTACTAACAGTTCAGTTGATGTTTATATTATTTAGATTATTATAAATATGTATATTATATATATATTTGTATTCTGTTTGTTTGCAGAACCACTAATTGCACAAGTTCATTAAAGGAACCCTAAATTGGTAACAAGGCCTGGTTATTGAACTCCTCTCCTAAGACCATAGTTCTAACTGGACTATCCACAGCGATTTGAACTGTCCTATCAGCATAAAGTAGAAAACATCTCATCAATGGTCCTTCGAGCCGGATGAGCAAATTGCTGTGGAATGATGCATAACTCAGATGAGATGGTCGACCGACCCAAAAGACAGGGAATAGTTCCCTCCCACCTGTCGGACTACGACCTAAGCGGACCAGGGTCCCAGAGACGGACCAATACCAAAGTTCCCCAGAACAGACGAGAAGCCGAGCAGGACCAACTGGGGGCAGAGACGCCCTCTAGAGCGCCTTCTCCGCCGATCAGCCAAGGCGGTGCACTAGACCAGACAGAAGAGTGGGAACGGATGCTGGAGCATATGGAAGATGATAATGATGATCCGGGCCACGACTCGTCCACCAGGCGGCAGCAGATTGACCAGAATGCAGCTCTGAGGCACCAGCCTGGCCAGGTATCTGAACTCGTTGCTGCACTAAAAGAGATGAAGCAACAGACTAATGAGCTCCAGCAACAATTCCAGAGACTGGCGGCAGAGGTAAGAGCCCCACCCAGACCTGCTGCCCCACAGACACATCCACGTACCCGCCTGCCACTAAGCCTACATGATCGTGGTCAAGAGAGATACCACCCTGCACCTGTTCTGATGCAACCGAATGTGTATCGTGCTGGCCGTCGAGAGGAGCACCTCTCCCCTCCTAGACCTGGTGATGAGCTAGCAGAGGATCTTTCCCACCTTAGAGTATCACACCAGGTGAAAGAAGATCACTTTCATACACCATACTATTCTGCCCCTCCTCGACCGAGCTACCCCCGTGCAGACCAGTATGGCCAGAGGACCCAACTGCAGTCACGCTATGCACCACGTGAGCCATGGGATGGGTATATGGATGGAACAGAGAGAGGATACACCCCTCATCGTTCCTACTACACAGACCCGCCACTCACCCAAGAGCGCACATACAGAGGGCCCAAGCCATCGATCCCACCACTGACGTCACCAGATCCAAGAGAGTTCTCTAGGATGAGGATTGCGTTGGAGAATATCCTCCCAGACGATGCCACGGAGCGATACAAGTTCCAGATCCTCACAGATCACCTGCGATGTGAGGAGGCCTCGCTTGTGGCAGATTCATATAGCAACTCCAGGCAGCCTTACACAGACACGATGCTGGCCCTCACCAAGATGTACGGGCAGCCTCACAAACTGGCTGTGCAACGCATTGCAGAGGTGATGGATGGCCAAGATGTCCGCAGTGGAGATGCCAAAGCCTTTCGTCTGTTTGCTCTTCGTGTACGTTCACTGGTGGGTATGCTGGAACAGCTGGGGGAGAGAGGCTGGGTGGAGCTGCAATGTGGTTCCCATGTGTCCAGACTGCTGGGTAAGCTACCCCATGACCTCACTGCCAGCTTCAAGAGGTTTATCCACCCCATGAGGGTAGCTATCCCCACGCTCATTGACTTTGCTGAGTGGCTAGAATATGAGCTCGAAGTGCAAGAGGAAGGCGTGAAGCGTGTCAGCTACAATAGAGAGGAGTCATCCAGCCGGAAGAGAGAGAACCGGAGAGACTCAAAGCAAACCAGCAAGACCACCACCATTCTCCTGGGTACAAATAAGGCTGCAGAGACAAGTACCCCAGCAGCCCCGCCCACATCGGAGCCTTCAGCCAGCCACCAACGCAAGATGGAGAAAGGGAAAGCATACTGCCCATACTGCGACAACGACAGACACTTCCTGAACAGCTGTACCAACTTCAAGCAGCTGAATAAAGAGCAGAAGGTGTCGTGGATCAAGACTAACAACAGATGCTGGTGCTGTGGCCGTGGCCATCAAGCAGCTAAGTGCACACTGAAGGCCCCCTGCCCGACGTGTAACAGAAGACATCTGCTTGTGCTGCATGAGGTGAATGAGAGAGCAGAGGGTGAAGCACCAGCGACAGCCACGACGGAGATCTGTCATGTGAACACAGCCAGCAAAGTGCTGTATGTCGACCGTCCAGCATACCATTGTAAAGTGCTCCTGAAGATCAGCAAGGTCATCATAAGGAATGGAGACAGGTCATTGGAGGCGTATGCTGTTCTAGATGACGGATCAGAGCGGACCATACTTCTCCATACAGCAGCAAAGAAGTTAGGCCTTAAAGGCAAGCCGGAAGAGTTGGTCCTCCGCACAGTTAGACAGGAGCTGCAGACGCTTCACGGGGCGGCCGTATCCTTCACCATATCTCCTGTTGCTGAGCCAAAGGTGAGGTATAAGATCCAGAGTGCATTCACCGCCGAGCAGCTAGGGCTGGCAGAGCACACCCATCCCATCAGTGCACTGCAGCAGAAGTACAGATATCTAGACGGGTTGCCTCTCCAGTCGCTGAACAGAGTTCACCCAGTGCTGCTGATCGGTTCTGACTGCACACACCTCATCACCCCCATAGAGCCTGTTCGATTGGGCCCGCCAGGTGGGCCAGCCGCAGTGAGGACGCGGCTGGGATGGACTCTGCAAGGTCCAGCTCAAGATATCAGGCTCAACCTCGAACAGCCACAGTGTCTCTTCACCTCCACATCGTCCCCGATAGACATGTTCTCTCATGTGGAGAAGTTGTGGCAGATGGACGTGCTTCCGTACCGAAGTGAGAAGTTGGCTGTGAGATCACGTCAAGACCAGGAAGCCGTGCACCTCCTTCGAGAGCAGACAGTGAGAGTGAACGTTGATGGCATTGAGCGCTACGCCACACCCCTCCTTCGGGTCAAGAACATGCCTCAGCTACATGCCACACCGGAAGCTGTGCTGCCACAGCTGAGAGGAATCGAGAAAAGGTTGGCCAAGGCCCCGGAACAAGCTGCTGCCTACCAGGCAGAGATTCACAAGCTAGAAGAGGCAGGCTACGCTGTGAAGTTGGAGCCACTTCAGGTGGAGAAGACAGAGGAGGCATGGTATATACCACACCACATAGTCCAGCACAATGGAAAGAACCGGGTGGTGTATAATTGCTCCTTCCAGTACCAAGGCCACAATCTCAACGAGCTCCTACTTCCAGGCCCTGCCTTAGGCCCCTCGCTACTGGCTGTGTTGCTGCGCTTCCGAGAGCACTCCATCGCCTTCAGCAGTGACATCCGCGGGATGTTCCACCAAGTGCGGCTGCTCCCGACAGATAGACCACTACTGCGGTTTCTCTGGAGAGATATGAAGAGAGACAGCCCGCCAAGCGTGTATGAGTGGCAAGTTCTCCCCTTTGGAACGGCCTGCAGTCCCTGTTGTGCGACGTTCGCATTGCAGAAACATGTGTCTGACCATAGCCAGCCAGAGGAGGATGTCCAAGATGCCATAACCAAGTCATTCTATGTGGACAACTGTCTACACAGCCTCAGCTCACGAGAAGAAGCCAGGGCTCTAGTGGACAAACTGCGCCACCTCCTGGCTGAAGGGGGATTCGAGTTGAGGCAGTGGGCAAGTAATGATCCATCCATCATCAACCACCTCCCCTCCGAAGCCAGGTCAGACAGCTGTGAGCTGTGGCTCAGCCAAGGTCAGCCAGATGTCCAGGAGCCTGCCCTCGGTCTGCACTGGCACTGCCAGTCTGACACCCTTGCTTACAAGCATCGCCTGGTTAATTGTTCGGTAGTCACCATGAGGAACATATATAAAGTATTAGCCAGCCAATATGATCCTCTTGGCTACATAGTGCCGTATACAATCAGAGCAAGGGTCCTTGTGCAGCGCTTGTGGGACAAGAAAAGAGAGTGGGATGACCCGCAGTTACCAGAGGAGTTGCTGCGTTCATGGCACTCATGGGAGGCTGAGCTGGAACACCTGCAGAAGATAACGCTGCCCAGGTGCTACTCCAGCCCCGAGATGGACCACCCCAGCAGTGTGAGAGACATCCATGTGTTCTGCGATGCCTCAGAGCAGGCTTACGGATCCGTGGCCTATCTCAGGACTGAGAATCTGGAGGGCTATGTGGAGGTCTCCTTCCTTGCTGCACGGTCCCGTGTCGCTCCCAAGAAGCAGCAGTCCATCCCTCGCCTAGAGCTGTGTGCGGCTCTCACTGGCGCACAGCTCCTCAAGGTCATCACCACCGAGTTGACCCTCCCTATCCGTAGCTGCATATTATGGTCTGACTCACTGACTGTTCTCACATGGTTGTTGTCAGACTCGTGTCGCTACAAAGTTTTTGTGGGCACTCGAGTGGCGGAGATTCAAGAGCTAACAGGATCTGCTACATGGCGATATGTGCCATCGGGAGATAACCCAGCCGATGACATCACACGAGGACTTGCTCTCCAGGACCTGTGTGATGGCAGCAGGTGGACCCATGGCCCAGCATTCCTGAAGCTGCCACCAAAGGAGTGGGCTGAGCAGCCGTGTTCACCCAGCAACGAGCCTGACAGTGAGGTGAGACCTAATGTTGCTGTTCTGACGATCTCAGTTTCATCCCTGTCAGATCCGCAGCAGTACCAGACCCTGCGCGACCACCTGGAAGCCACTGCGCGCCAGCTTCATAGGGCGGCGGACCCTGCAACCCCCATGACAGCTGAAGCCTATGCTGTTGCCGAACTGGAAGCCCTGCGACAGGCACAGAGAGACTCCTTTCCGGATGAGGTAGCCCAGCTGAAGGCCAGTAAACCAGTGGCAAAATCCAGCCGCCTCATGTCACTTGCCCCAGAGCTCGACGAGTCAACAGGACTCATCAGAGTGGGTGGACGTCTCCGCCGCAGCAGCGACCTCACATCAGACGCAATTCACCCTATCGTGCTTGACGCTCAGCATCCCCTCACCAGGTTGATCATACAGGATTATGATGACAAGCTACATCATCCTGGGCCGGAGAGGGTGTTTGCAGACATCAGGAGACGATACTGGGTGTTACGCGGGCGTGAGGCAGTGCGTCGCCACCAGAGGAAGTGTGCTGAGTGCATAAAGTGGAGGGGGCGTCCAGATCCACCCAAGATGGCCGACCTCCCCCCAGCGAGACAGCGCATCTTCAAGCCCGCTTTCTACTCTACGGGCGTTGATTGTTTCGGGCCATACATAATCAAGGTTGGGCGTAGGAATGAGAAGAGGTGGGGAATACTGTTCAAATGTATGACCACCCGGGCAGTCCACATCGATGTTCTCACCAGCATAGATACTGATGCGTTCCTGATGGCTCTGAGACGTTTCATCGCCCGACGGGGTACGCCTCACGAGCTTCTGTGTGACCAAGGCACGAACTTTAGAGGAGGAGATAGAGAGCTTCAGCAATCCTTTGCGGTCCTCCAACCCGAGCTCCGAGATCAACTTGCCAGTCAGCAAATCAAGTTCACCTTCAACCCACCAGGATCGCCACATTTTGGAGGTTGTTGGGAGAGAGAGATTCGCTCTCTCAAAGCTGCGCTCCAAGTCAGCATAGGAGCCCAGAGAGTCACTGAGGAGGTGTTGCGCACTGTTCTCATCGAAATTGAGGGGATCCTCAATTCAAAGCCTCTCGGGTACACCTCATCAGATGTGGCGGACCCTGATCCCATCACCCCCAACTGTCTCCTCATGGGGCGGCGGGACGGATCCCTGCCTCAGGTAGTTTATGAGGGCCCCGAGACTCTGGGTCGCAGAAGATGGCGACACAGCCAGATACTGGCTGATCATTTTTGGAAACATTTCCTCAAGCACTACCTTCCAGGACTACAGGCCCGTCAGAAATGGTGGACAGAGGCAGCGGACATACAGGTGGGGGACATAGTCATGATTGTCGATAACCAATCGCCTCGTGCCCTCTGGCCTGTAGGAAAGGTCAACCAAGTCTTCCCTGGAGCTGACAGCCGAGTCCGGTCAGCTGAAGTGCTCGTAAAGGATAGGGCATACACCCGGCCTGTGGCGAGACTCATCAGTCTCCCTGCCCTTCCTGAAGAGGCGTGACCGTCGTTGCTCCCGGGGACCCTATGGCCTTTTCAGATGATACAATTCACTCTGTGAATTGGGGGCGGCTGTTAAAAAGGCTGTATATTCCTTTAAGAGTGTGGGGATTGAGTGGCCAATCACTGGCCAGTAGAAGGGAAACCAGCTCGCAGTCTAGTACGGGAAGCAGAAGAAGAGAACCAGCTCGCAGTTTAATCGGGGAAGCTAACGTTACCAAGTTTAAGAATATTAATTTAACGGTTAGAATTCCTGAGTTTAGTAGTAACAGTGTGATTTGTGCGTCTATGAGAACCGTGAGTTATTATTATTTCCTGTATTTCCTAGCATTGACAGTGTAGTTCTCTTCTGTCGCTAAGAATTTAGCGACTGTTAGTCTGTTTGCCGTCGGGAATGTTGTTTATGTATGAAGAATAAGATGTTTAGCCTACACAGTCGATGGATCACCCCTTTTCTGTTAGATATCAAAGTCAAGTTAGAGCTGTGTTTAGGATAATTAATGGGCATTTGATGTGTATTGGGATGTGTGGCGTTTTGTTGGTTGGGGAGATTGACCTACTTCAGGACTCTGGCAATAGCGCATGCGCACTAACGTCCCTACGTTTACATGTGAGAGTGCATGCTTTAGCCTCGTGGACAGTAACCGGACAGTATGCACCTAGTTAGAGAGTAGTCTGTATCTGTTAACCCTAAAGCTGTACTAACAGTTCAGTTGATGTTTATATTATTTAGATTATTATAAATATGTATATTATATATATATTTGTATTCTATTTGTTTGCAGAACCACTAATTGCACAAGTTCATTAAAGGAACCCTAAATTGGTAACAAGGCCTGGTTATTGAACTCCTCTCCTAAGACCATAGTTCTAACTGGACTATCCACAGCGATTTGAACTGTCCTATCAGCATAAAGTAGAAAACATCTTTTCAGGCTGTTTGGTCATTTTCTGTCAGTGTTATTGTTTTCTCTACAATAATCATGACCAGGCTATTTTTCTGTAATTCTGTCAATGTGTACAGTTACTTTTGTGACTACGCCCCTGTGTTGAGACTGTCGTTTAATGATAACAAATCGCAGTGGGCCACTGCCACAGCTCTGAGTTTAATGATTCTGTTTTGGCCACTTAGTTTCATCATCATGTCATATGTGTGTATTTTGACGGCAGTGTTTAGAATGAAAAATGTGGAGAGCAGGTACAAGAATACAATAACTTTTATTTTCCCGTTAAGGAACTTCAGTTGTAGCCCCAGCAACAACAAAAAAGACATAGACAGTAAACAACTGAACATTTCTCTGTTTGGATGCTGCACCTTATATTATTATATTAGTATGCTGTGCGTAGGCCAATCATAATGTTGCGGTGTTTTGGTGCTGCTCTTGTCTGTCACTGATGTTGTTGTTGTTGGTGTTGGATGTTGTATTGGATGATGAATTTCCGAAAGGACAATAAACAAATAAATCAATGTTTCAAGTGAGTCTGCCTACACAGTTTTTAAAGTTCTGCTCTGCGTTCTAGATTACCAACTGAACTTCAGAACTTTTAGACATTTAGCTGAACAATTAATGCACAATAAAAAGGCCTAGATTTGTAAATCACCAGCATGCCAGGAGCAATTAATGAATTATGGTCGGGCCATAACACACGTGCATATATAACCATTTGTCACAAGAATTGACAATAGTTGTGCTTAGGCTTCAGACAGTAAGAAAGTACAAACACAAAATGCGTCTCTTGTTATCAGGTTCATCTTTTAAACATGTAAATTGAAATGTATGAATTAGCCTACATCATTTCCATTTTTTCAAAATTTATTTAAAAAAACACAGCATTTCAAATTCCCCCGTGTGGCCATGCCACCTACAACAACTCCAGTCGTAGTTAAAAAATTAAATAAACGCAAATCGGAGAGCAGGCGATTGTGGACCCTGCTAATATCTGATTTGTCGACAAGGCCTGGTATGATATTACGGCTAATTATAGGCAAACTACAAGCTGACTAATTTACCAATGGGATTGTGCATTAACTAGCCTTCTTCAAGTAAGCGCAGTTTTCACATTTTAATGACGCCTCCAAAGAGGTCCTAAATATAGCTAGGTGTCCATACATTGGAGGAGATAAATAGCTTTCAAGAGAGCCTGTTCAATAGCAATCTGTGCGGTGAGTACCATTTGCCTGTTGGGTAAATTATTATACAAGCACTCATCTGATGGATCAGTGAAGGTAGACGAAACGGCCGAGTGTGAATCGAAGAAGAAATTCTAAAACTGCTGAATTGCTATATCGTTAACGGGAGACACGGTGTTTCTGCACAGTGAAAAATCGAGTGTTAATTCAACTCTAACAGAGTAAGTATTATGTAGAGTCGATTTAACACTGAACATTTTCGTGCGCAAACTGCATTCAGAGCAGGTCCAGCCAACGGCGCGAGCACAGTTGTGAATCTCGAAGCCACCTAAAGCTGGATCACGAGCCTCAGGTTGATATATGGGTCGGAAGTGTTTCGCCTGGATTCTTCTTTTGAGCGGTTAAAAGTTGTTTTGAACTGCGGTGTGTAGTTGCTTGTTTATGTAGCTCATGCTCAACGACCACATTATGGTGGCAGGAAGTAGTAGGCTATTATAACACCAAGGATATAGGCTACACAGCGCATAATTAGGCTATTGTGCAACAGATCTGAATGAAATGGAATTGATTACAACAACTTTATTTCCCCAATAAAACACCAAAAAGCGCAAAGAGCACATTAAATAATAACTTCACATTACTGTAGCAACGGCTGTTACATTGATCCTTTTGATTATGTAACTTTATGAAGCGATATATTTGTAAGTGACATACAGGGATGTTCTGATGTCCTGGATGTGCTTTATCTTTCAGGAATAGTTTGCTGTCGCTGTCCCTCTGCGATAGCCAAGCTTCTATATAGGGTTCTGAACAGCGGATGACCAAGATGGGGGTTTCCGGGACTTCAAATTCGAATGACTCTATCATTAGGCCAAAAGGATTTTACATGATCGGATTTACGTCTTTACACTTTGCTAATTTATATTTAATTTTCTTAGCCATGGTTTACATTGTAACGGTTTTGTCCAACTTCTTTATCCTCTCCATTATATGGACAGATCACCGCCTGCACGTTCCAAAGTACATTGCGGTGGCTAATTTAGGGGTTGTCGACTTGGTGGTCAATACAACCATTATTCCTTGTATGATCAAGATTTTTCTCGCGAAAAAAAACTTTATTTCCTACAACGCATGTTTGACACAGATGTATTTTTATTACTGTTTTTTATCACTAGAGTCATTGTCTCTCAGTGTACTTGCTTATGATAGGTTAATTGCGATATGTTTCCCACTGAGGCATAATACTATCAACACTGCCCAAAGCATGATCACTGTTTTAGTGATTGTTTGGTCGTTTTGTGTAAGCGTCAATGTGTTCGCGACCGTGATCATGACAAAATTATCTTTTTGTGATTCACTCAATGTGCACAACTTTTTTTGTGGATACACGTCCGTTTTCACACTATCCTGTAATGATAACAGATTACAGTGGGCCACCGCCTCTTCTCTTGGTTTACTACTTACGTTTGGGCCCCTTAGTTTCATCGTCATATCATACGTGTGTATTCTGGCAGCCGTGTTTAGAATGAAAAATGTGGATAGCAAGTACAAGGCACTTGCAACATGCACAGAACATCTCATTCTAGTGGCGATTTTCTACATGCCGAATTTGGCGCTGTACATAATCGAACTTTTCTTATTCCGCGCCGAACCGGATGTCAGAATACTGAATTTGTCGTTAGCCTCATGCATCCCGCCCTGTCTGAACCCGATTGTGTATTCCCTGGCAACCAAAGAAATCAAAAACAGAATACTGGCTGCGTTCCAGAAATTAAAGGTAATTACGTGGACTCGAAGGCTGCTGCAAATGTACATTTTTAAATGAAGAACTTGTTAGGGCTTGGCCTCAATTGCACACGTCTACGTTACGTCGAACTAAATTAAGTTGATTTCTATATTCCTGGGAATAGGAGCCTCCCCACCCACAACGCATTAATCCCATTAGAACGTTTAAACGTGGTTGTCATCCGAGTCTTCTCTGAAGACGGATTTTTATCTCTGAAACGTGACAGCGTCTTGTGGTTCAATAAATAGCCAACTGCAAAATGGAGTTTTCATCTGAACCCTCTTTTTTTCTAAGTGTTTTAATAATTATTTTGTGTAATTTTCTATTTTATTGTTCTGTGGCCTGCTTGTGTAATACTGTAATACACCATTGTCATTGAAGCCTTTTTCTTGGCTGACCTGCCTGATTAAATAAAGGGGAGGTGAAACACTCAGTAATGTGGCTCTGGTTTGTTTACATTAGATAAAATATGACCCTGCATTCAAATCTGAAATCAACTGGTATTTGCTAAAAAAATAAACTAAAGTTTGCTTTTTTCGTACAAGGGTGCAGCCATCGTGGAACAAGGTTGTGGCGTCACTCGGTTGCAGGAGCTTAGCCAGGGATTTTGGGCCCCATGAAAAGATCTCATGTTGAGCCCCAACACCCCATGCCTGCACCATTACCGTAACAACACATCCAGAAGCTAAAATACAACCCATTGATTTTAAATACGAACATTTTATTGACTGACATTACAGTGACATTACATTTCATCATTTAACACTGGCAGTCACCTTAATATTGACCGTCTTTTTCAACAGCAGCATTACAATGGCTATAAGTTAGCTCTACAATCCTATTAATTTCCCCACCAGTCTGTCCTGCCTCCATTTTTTTTTTCTCTTTCACCAAATATTCCTGCTGTCTTAAAGGGTCATGTCTCAGTACTCAATATTGCTTTTGTCTCTCTGCCTCAGTGATTGGACCAATTTAAATTACATCTATATTCATTTAAATTACACCACTATAGCTCCTTTTACCTCACTGAATATGTCTGCCAAATTACTTTATGCAGCTCAGGAGGGGCTATTGTGCTCTGTCCTATGTTATAACAGAGCAATGCCAAGTTTGATAATAACAGGATTGATATTTAGTGCTCAGAAACTGTTATAGCTTGCCACGTGGTGAAGTATATGGAAAGATAACAAATGCATTCATATCAGATTTGTATTACTTCAACAAATATTTACATAACCCATGTTCTTTTCTGCGTGAATTGGGCTTTGGGGGAGACAAATTGTGTTTGTCCCCTAATGCCAAACATCGAAAAGCTATAAAAGACAACTAACTTACGTACAATTATGCAAAAATGTTTTAATGTTTTTCTTAATATCTAAGAGGACATGTTGAACTTTATCAATAGTGTATTGTTTAATGTAAAATATAATTTTATGTTGAAATTTCTTGATTAAGCTCGGGGACATGCATTTTGCCTGATTTGTTACTTTTTCAACTGTTTTAATATTTTTTTAAAAAGACAACATGACAACACATATTGAGTGCATTAGGAAAGAACAACACACAGAAGTTGAATAAATTATAATTTTTTATGAAGTTGTGTGATGAGCTGTGCCCTCTCCAATGGCTCCTATGTATACACATGTGGGATTATACATTCAACAGGCAAGGGACGGGAGCTGCGAGTTTTAATTGGTATCCCAGAATTCCCAAGTAGCTGCATGCATCCCCCACACACCAGGAGATATATTCTGCAGTATGAGTGGAGAAGCACATTCGACTAACGGGTTCCGACCGTGACCAATGCTGAGAAGAACTGGAGAGTAGCCGAGTGTTTTCCTGTTGGGCGAATTCTACTCTGCATCTTTAATTTGACAGTTTTCCGCAATTAATTCAGATGCGAGGGCTGCATGTGAGTGGAAGTTTTCTGGAAAACCTGTAGATATGAAAACGACAACAAATTTTGTACATTTTTTGGGGAGGGGAGAGAGAACGTAGTAAAAACATAAAAGAAAACAAAAAAGCGAACGACAGCTTACACATGGTGCTCTTACTTTTTCTTTGAGTTCTTGGCCTCATATTAACTGCATTAAGTCTTTAAGGATATAGCATGCTGAAATACTTGTGTGTGTCTGTTGAAGGTCCCGTCATTTTGGAAACAACTCAAGAGCAATATCGGGAGATGAAGAGAGGTGTAGCTCTACCCAAAAACGCATGTTTGACATCAACACGGTTTGGTTATCTTTGTTTCGCGGTTCGTCCTTTATCTACGCGTATTTGTTTTAATACTGCACGAATTGTGTATTTGCCGTTAGACTGTATGCAACATTTTACATGGACTTTTATCAGGAAGGCTACTTCTGAAGTTTTTCTAGACTTCAGTTTATTAAACATATGTAGGCCAATTATTTTAGCTCTGCAATATCTAACAATAAGCAGATTGATCGGTCGGCTCGTACAAGACCAACGACCATGTTTAGTAGAGAATTGGGCGCAGGAATAAAAAATGGGTGAGTCAGTGTTGGAGCTGAACGGTTTTTAGCCGAACGGCTTTTAGCAATTTTGAGTCTTATATTTTAGGCTAATACGTAAATTCCGATATTGCCCAACACGAAATAAACATGCGCACTGCTAAAAATGTCAGTGATGTTTGCAGTAACAAAGCTTATTGGTTTGTTGTTCAGTAAAAGCAAATTAGCAAAGTGTAAAGACTTTATGCAGCACGCAGATTCTGTGACTGTATAGGTTGAGTTTAGGAGAACAGTTTAGCAAATATTTAGCAGATAAACTAGTAAAAAAAAAAATCTAAATGTAGAATCAAATATGTGTTTAAACATTCCATGTTGACAAACTGCAACATGCTCTAAAAGTACACTGTACGCCTATTCCAAATTAAACCAATCAACTCGTCCGGACAATGTATAGCTTAGTTCCCAGTGTAGTAGAATATAGGGGAACTGGAATTATAAGTCAACGCCGGTGGGTTCGATTCCCAGCTGGGCTGTTTACTCCTAGCACTGAAAAGGTAGGGTTAGTACATGTCATTTCACACAAAACATTGATTTTGACACCCACCATCTCAGTTTGTCCTGAAATGTTTCCTGTCGTTAGAAACAGAAAAAATATTCATGTAAATAGTATTCATGTAACTTTATTTTGTAGAAATATAATTTGAGAAGTCACGCTAATTGAGGCACCCAAATTGAACGTTTTATTTTGATACGGTTCACATAATTTTCTGCAAATAAAGTACCCACCATGCTATTTGTAAACGATTCCTGATAAAGATTAAGACATGAGAAATTCACGGTGAAGTGTTTGTATGTTTTAATTGGGAGCCATTTATCTGTTTCTCTCTCAGGGCCGAGAGGGAAAGCAGAAAAGCAGAAAACGCGGAGGTCCTGATTCTGAACGCTGCACGCGCGCAATGGGAATTCTCGCCACTTCAATCACAAACAAATCCACTATTAGACCACTGGGATTTTACGTTATCGGATTTACGTTTGTAAAGTTTGCCGATTTATTTTTAATTTTCCTCGGCTTCATTTATATTCTATCGATTTTGTGCAACTCTTTTATCATTTGCATTATATGGATAGATCGTCGCCTCCACACGCCAAAGTACATTGCTGTGGCTAATTTAGGGGTTATCGACTTGGTGTGCAGTAACACCTTCATTCCTAGTGCGATAAAGACGTTTTTCATGAAAGATACCTTTGTGTCCTACAACGCATGTTTGACACAGATGTTTTTTTATTACTGTTTTCTGGCACTAGAGTCATTTTCCCTCAGTGTACTTGCTTATGACAGGTTCATTGTGATATGTTTCCCACTGAGGCATACTTCTATCAACACTCCCAAAAACATGCTCAGTATTTTAGCAATCGTCTGGTTGTCTTGTGTCAGCGTCATTCTGTTCTTGGTAGTAATCGTGACAAAATTGTCTTTTTGTGATTCACTCACTGTTTACAATTTTGTCTGTGACTACAGCTCTGTGTACAGACTATCGTGCGATGATACCAGTCTGAATTGGGCCACTGCCACTTCTCTGTTAATAATTATTGTGTTTGGGCCCCTTAGTTTAATCATAACGTCATACGCTTGTATTTTGAGAGCTGTGTTTAGAATGAAAAATGTAGAGAGCAGGTACAAAGCACTTGCAACGTGCACAGAACATCTCTTCCTAGTGGCAATTTTCTTCTTGCCGATCATAATAGTGTACCTTATTGATCTTTTCTTGTTCGTCGTCGATACAAATGTCGAAATTTTAACCTTGTCGTTAGCCTCATGCATCCCGTCCTGTCTGAACCCGATTGTGTATTCCCTGGCAACCAAAGAAATCAAGAACAGAATACTGGCCATGCTCCAGAAAGCATATATCAGCATGGGCAGGGCAAAGGTTGCAGTCAATTTAATTAAATATTAGGCCTTAGTGTTTGGCCTCAATTGTGCGTGTCTGTGTGAAGTCCAAGGTCATGACATTGAATTGTATTTAGAAATAAGAGAACCCACCACCACCACCGCCAACCCATGGAAGAGCGAAGCCTAAAATATGACCCAATCAAGATGGTCAACACCAGGCTGAACGTAGGCCTAAATATACACGTGATTGAAGTACAATATTTACAAAGGTGATTGTAACATTGTATGGTGATCGGTTTGCTTCCTGTTCACTAAAAGTGGAAGTTTTCTGAAAAACGTGCAGATAATATAAAGCAAACTTCTTTTTTTTATAATTTTTTTGAAACAATGTTTGCACTAAAACTGGAATATCGGAAATCCCAGAAAGTGGACCCCCCCCCCCCCCCCAAAAAAAAAAAATGTATATTTTTATTTTATTTGAGTCTAGTAGGGATCAAAAATACAATATTGGAGTTGAGTTTACACCAAACATCTTACTGTGTATTATTTTAAGAATATGTGCAGCTTGTGACTTAGATGTCCGTCTTATTGTCTGTTGCATGGGAAGGGGGCCTTGCTGTGTGTCTTTGTGTGTGGACAGTTATTTCTGACAGAGACAGAGCTGACTTCTGCATGTGCGCATGTGAGTTAGAGACTAATGCTCAATGAAATGTTAAAACAATAAACAAAATAAAACACAAAATATACAAAAGTAAATTTTATGTGTTGCCTTTTTATTGTTGAAGCGTGGTTTGTGTTTGTATGTGTGCGTGTGTGTGCGTGTGTATGTGTGTGTCTGTGTGCGTGTGTGTATGTGTGTGTGTGTATGCGTGTGTGTATGTGCGTGTGTGTGTGCTTGTGTGTATGTGCGTGTGTGTGTGCATGTGTGTATGTGCGTGTGTGTATGCGTGTGTGTATGTGCGTGTGTGTCTGTGTGTGTATGCGTGCATGTGTGTATGCGTGCGTGTGTGTATGTGTGTGTCTGTGTGCGTGTGTGTATGTCTGTGTGTGTATGCGTGCGTGTGTGTATGTGTGTGTCTGTGCGTGTGTGTGTGTGCGTGTGTGTATGTGTGTGCGTGTGTGTATGTAAGGAAGAGGGTGGGTGAGAGATGTGAAGAGGGAGCTGTACAATTTAATATCACCCAGTAAAATCTGGTTAAAAATGTAATTCGCTGCTTGCACTTTAGACTGTCAAGACGGGAGTTCCCCACAAAGCGGAAACATGAAGCCCCCCACAGAAACCCTTTATATACTAGTATGTGCCCTCCATAATGTTTGGGACAAAAACATATTTTTTCTTGTATTCCTTTAACTTCACCCCCACCACGCATCCTCAGGCAGCTCAAATAAATTTCCCCAGACTGGGCTTTCCCACTTCCCTCAGTTTAGTGTAATCAAGTTTGCTGAATTAAAGCGAAATGATACCGACCTCTCATAGCAGCAGTGGGCATGGATCCACAGTAAGTTACACCGTTTGACATAAATTTAAGTAGGCATCAGCCTAATCATTCTTTAATTGCAGTATAAGCTGAAGAATGGGAGTGGCAGGGGAGGGCACGAGGGGTGATATTTAAACCATTTGAAATACTTTTTCTCAAAAGAGACACAATAGAGAATGAACACAAGAGAAAATCAGTTTTTAAATTGTTCTTTAAGACCCTGTGCAATCATCTTTTGCTGCAATTAAAGGGTTAATTGAGACATTTGCATACTCAATTTTTACCAATTTATAAACAGCAAAATAATTTCCTTTTTGACGTGAAGTATGTTGTTTCTAAAAAGGAGAGCTGAAAGTCTGACAAAAGCATGTCCGTTCTGTTTGGATATTCACATCAGGGTCACTTCTGATTGGCAGGCTGCTAAACTCGTGCACCACTGAGTGGTTAAAATGTAAATTCCATGTTATGTATGCA
The DNA here is from genome assembly GCA_022702515.1 of Ilyophis sp. 1 JC-2022. Lineage (NCBI taxonomy): Eukaryota > Metazoa > Chordata > Actinopteri > Anguilliformes > Synaphobranchidae > Ilyophis > Ilyophis sp. 1 JC-2022. The sequence goes on along the minus strand of JAKUDI010000801.1, from coordinate 4,932 downwards.
ATCAACATGGCCTCCAAATGACCAATACCAAATCCTTCTGTTGGAGGACTATAAGAAATTTGTTACTTTCAGGAAAAAGAAAAAACTCATTTCAAATCTCAGTTGATTAAAATAGGTTTAGTAACATAGCATTTTTTGCATGGTTTTCCCTGTTTCTGAATGTGAAACTATTAAAAATTATGATTGCACAGTCATTCCCACCACCATAGAATTGCAAGTGAAGTAATTTCAAAAAACCTAAATGCTTCTTGCACTATATTATGTTTGAAAGCCCAATGTTGCATTTTTCCAATATTTCAAGACACTGCTGTATTCCTCAAAAGCACTTTTTGCTGTTGCATAAATTAATGTGGTATTTTTACTGAATAACAATACTACCTTGTTCTTTGTAAAGGATCTCGGACAGACTTTGACTTGTTTGTGGCGTACGCCAACAGCTGGAGAGAGTCCATTAAATTTACATTTCATGTTGACTCTTCTCAGGTTTGTTTTTTGGACACTGTGGTTTCAGTACACGATGGGTTAATTAGTACATCTCTACATACTGAAGTGACAGACAAACAGTCTCCTCCATGCTAAGAGTTTTCACCCCATGCCCCTTAAACGCGGACTTCCCTACAGTTCATCTTTACGTCAACGACGCATTTGTTCGAACACTCAGGATTTTCATTCCCAGTCTAGATGTATGTACAATGATTTTCTGGCTCGCGGTTATCCGCATAGCTGGCTTCATTCTGCTCATCAACGAGCTTGCAATGCCGCTGCACAATCGTCAGACCGTAAAAATAAGAAACCGTTTTCAGTTATCTTTTACACCACTTTCTCTCCCTTGAGTGATAATATCAGAGAAACTGTACTAAAACACTGGCATATCTTGAAGAGCGACGATCAACTCAAAGATCTTTTTCAGGATCCCCCTCTGGATCACTGCAAGGTTTATTTCTCCTGACTCATTTTCCTATAGAAGTCAGGAGAAACAACCCTTAAAGGGATCCATTCACATCTACTCCATATCTGGCCGCAGAGTGATGGTTTGGGGCTCGTTTGATACCTTAGACCCTTGATGACGTACAGCCATTTCGCCAGTCATGTGTTCCATACTGTACCAGTGTAATTTACAGCTGAATCTAGTCTCACCCCCCAATTCTCATAGAGATCAGTTCAAATTCAGAGAGGTTATAGTATCGCTTGTAACAGTACCTGAAAATAAGATATCGAGAGTATTTTGATGTTGATTGGTCACAGACTTCAGGAAGTAACAGCATGCAAAGGATATGGAACCAAATATTAAATATGATACTTTAAAAATATGTTAAAGCAAAGGGTATGAATACTTATGTAAATGAGATATTTCAGTTTTCGATTTTTAATACATTTGCAAAAATTTCTAAAAACATGTTTTCACTTTGTCATTATGGGCTATTTTGTGTAGAATTTTGAGACAAACAAATCTATTGTAGAATATGTCTGTAATGTAATAAAACGTGGAAAAGGTGAAAGGGGTATTCAGACTTTCCAGCTTGACTGTATATATATATATATATATATATATATAATTAAAATCTCAAATCTTGGTTTCAAAAATAAATATTTATTAAAAAAAATAAGATTTAGCTTACATCTTAAATCTTACATTTTCCAAAAGCAAGATTTAAGATTTAATTTATATATTTATTTTTTTACCACAAATATGTGTTTAACAGTTAAGTATTTAAGGGTTATTTCTCCTGACTCATTTTCCTATAGAACTCTATGGGGAAAAAAGTCAGGAGAAACAACCCTTAAAGAGATTCCTCCACATCTACTCCATATCTGGCCACAGAGTGATGGTTTGGGGCTCGTTTGATACTTTAGACCAGGGGTCGGCAACAGGCGTCCCGAGGGCCATTTTTGGCCCGCCAGCAATAATATTTGGCCCGCCAGATAATTTTGAGATTTAAAAAAAAAAATAATAATCTGTTTAAAAAAAAAATAATTGTATTATTTTTTTTACAATATCGAACCGACAGTCCCACGTATAGGCTATAATGTCCGAATAGAGAATCTACCCACACCTGAAGAATGATTATTGTACTTTTATCCATGTTGAGAGTGAATGACACACACAGACAATCAGGCAGCGGGCTGCACTGACGCTGAACCCCTAGTAGTGAATCAAAATAAGTAGGTGGACAACGCGTGGTGCTGAAATAGCCAACATGCGGTGTGTGGTTTGAAAAAAATAACACCAGCTCAAGTCAAGTATATCTTTATTATCCCCTAGGGGTAATTAGTTTCACAGCCAGCAGTAGAAAACAAAACAAAACAAAAACAACAACAAATAGACAGGACAAGAAGTACAAACAATAAATATCATAAAACAGACTACAGGACGAGAAGTACAAAACAAAGAATGTCACTCACTTTATGTTGTTAAGAAGGCCAATAGCAGCAGGAACAAAAGAGTTCTTGAACCTGTTGGTCCTGCACCTTGGCACAATAAATCTGCGGCCGGAAGGGAGCAACATAAACGCTTTAAAAAGCGGATGGCTCGGATCAGCCAGGACAGCACGGGCTTTCTTCAAGGACCTGATCTTATACAGGTCATTTAGACTGTTTAAAGTCATGCCAGCGACCTTACCACAGACTTTAATAAGACCTTCTAATCTATTTCTATTTTTAATGCTGATTGACCCATACCAGCCTATAAATGAAAACGTAAGTAAATCATTCAAACGTAATGTTTACTTATATGTGACTGCACCACACATGTAAACAGTAACAACGCAAATTCAGTTTAATTTTATGAAAAACATCAAAAACAACAAAATCGGCGCAAAAAAAAGCTTGATCCGCTTGATCGTGGAGTACGAGGGGTGGTGGTGCATAGGCCTATGCTCCTGAAACGACAGAGCAAACACGCTACATTAGGGATAATAATTAAATGAGCCATTCATTAAAAATATAAAAAATACAATTAGGCTATTAAATGCAATAACGACAGGCTTAGTACTCACTTAATGTGAAAACTGGCATCTCCCATCGGTCACTATTCGTTGGATATCTGGTGATATGGACGTCACTTTAATCCGCAGGCAGTTTTCAAGGTTTTTATGCGTCAATCGATTCCTCTCGTGCGTCTTTGTGACACTGATATTTAATTGATACAACTGCTGTCCGCTGTCGGGCGTTTTGCACGTAAAGTTTTTCACTCTCTGATTACACCTGTGTAAACTGTGAAGTGACAATAAAAGAACTTGAACTTGCTTTGGTACTCATATCGGACTTTTCTTTTGAAACACGGAACTACGTTTCAACGTTGTTGAGAATCACAACACAAACTCGCTAGTCAAGCCAAAATACTGCAGTGCAATGGATTCGGTGAGTAATCCCCACTGCTACCTAGTTAAGAAATGTATTCACATTTTTCGAAAGAAAAGTCAGATCATTACACCAGATCCCGATATGAGGACCAAAGCATTAGAACGCGTCACATTTTTTAACGATCAATTACTTAAATTAGCCTTTTATTATGTTCTAGCCCGCCACCTAGTGGCTCAGAAAAAAATTGGCCCGAGGCCAAATTTACTTGCCGACCCCTGCTTTAGACTCTTGATGACGTACAGCCATTTCACCAGTCATGTGTTCCATACTTTACCAGCGTAATTTACAGCTGAATCTAGTCTTACCCCCCAATTCTCATAGAGATCAGTTCAAATGCAGAGAGGTTATAGTATCGCTTGTAACAGTACCTGAAAATAAGATATTGAGAGTATTTTGATGTTGATTGGTCACAGACTTCAGGAAGTAACAGCATGCAAAGGATATGCGACCAAATATTAAATATGATACTTTAAAAATATGTTAAAGCAAAAATATTCTAATTTTCTGAGACACTGAATTTTGGGTTTCATTAGCTGTAAGCCATAATCATCAAAATTACAAGAAATAAAGGCTTGAAATATTTCACTATGTGTAATGAATCTATATAATATATGAGTTTCACTTTCTGAAATGAGTGACAAAAAATATAGAACTTTTTCACGATATTCTAATTTTTTGAGCTGCACCTGTAATAATATATATTATATTTTGGCTTTTAAATCAGAGGTGAAGACCAGATATTTAAATAACATCTCTCTATGGAGTGGGTAAGACCCCTCCTGCAGGTGAGTTAATTTATTCCATTGATGTTAGCCATTGATTTTTTGATCATTTTTGTAAGTATGTCTTTTTAAGCCAGATAGGGTTAGAATATCCCCCTTTGGGTTGTCATTTGGACGATAGACATCACGTTATTATGGGATATGCATTCATTGCACTTATCTTTAGAAACTTTTAAAGTTAATCCAGGTTTCCTTTTCATAGATTTGAAGCACGAATTTAGTCAGACTAAACTGACAAACTGCCTCGAAACACCCATTGTGACACCTCATGCACCATTTGCACGTGTTTTGCATGAGTGTCATTCCATGCATGCCAATTTTAGCAATAAAATGGCTGAGCATTTTCCATTCATCATCACATCATCATTTTGGGGGGTGCACGACTTTTTTTCATCAGGGTAATAAACTAGTGTCTGTGTCTAATCAAAAGTATTTTGTTTTCTGTTCTTGAGCTATCAAATAATTATTTTGTCATTAGTCGTCACCATTTTAGCTCATTAGCTTATATTTATATGCACAAATATGTTTGACCCTTAACTTCTTTTGAGAAGTATACTTTATGCAGTTCGCCTATATTTAACCAGCAGTCTTTATACAAAAGCAACAAGTTTATGATGCACAGAACAATAATGCTATCTCAAAATAAATTCGTAGCCTAATAATTTACTTTTCCTATTGGTATTGGCTATTAAGCAAATCAATTGTATTAGACTTGTCGCATCTTAACTTAGACAATTCTTCAAAATGAGTGAACTATCCCGTTAATTTTAAGCCCTGATAATAATTT
>JAKUDI010000800.1:0-26830 GCA_022702515.1 Ilyophis sp. 1 JC-2022 | reverse complement strand
TCAACTTGGACAAGCGCCTCATTTACACAAACGCCAGAATTGTTTGTGCTATAGAAAAACTAAATATAATGTATCTGTGCAACTAGAAATGAGTGAAATTTTGACATGTTGTACAAATCCAAAGTGGAAAAGTTCCCTATAAATCCATGAGCTGTAGTAAATGAAATGGGCCGTCTGGAAACTTTTAGAGGGCTGAGAGTGGAGTGGCAGATAAAGACCGTTGTGAAATGGAGCAGGTGAGTAGAGAATTGAGAGATGGTAAAGCCAAGAAGCAGCTGTAAAAAGGACCCTGAAATATGAGTTTAAGGTGGATGGATTATGTGCTGTAATTGAAAAAACATCAAGGCTTTTAAAAAAATATGTGATCCTCCAGGAAATCTGTCCACCCTAACACAGGATGGGCAACGCCACCTCGGGGCCATGGGTATAGATTTTAGCTGCCACCAATTTACCATTTATTTATTGTAGCCCATCATATATCATGACATTCCACATATATTTTATCTACATCACACGATATGACAAGCCACTGTGAATGTTCTTGGTATCCTATATCAAAACTATCTTGTATTGGAGTTTTATTGTGGGTCTAATTTAACAGTCGTGTTCCATATACTAATTATCTGAATTGAACCAGGTAACTGGTGGCACGAAAACCTGCATACACACCAGCCTGGAGTTGCCATTCCCTGACATTTTTTGCCACAGTTTGAGTTATTTACCTTGTTTTGATGGTTCAGGCGGTTTTTTGCCCAATTCTCCTGTTTCTCTGTACAGAGTCTTTGTTACAGTTCTCTGTTAAATGCGCTGTACAAAAATAAAATAATTTAATAAAAAACTGAATAGAAGGCATTGTCCATGTCCAGCTTTCCGTTACGAGTGTCGGCAGTTGTCTGCTGTTGTTCACAGTGCTGGCTTCCATGTAACTTGTGTTTCTTGCTAGTTCTTCCTCTATCTTGGCTTTCGTTAGCTGTATCTTGGTTCGTTTCCCCACCATTCGTTGGTAGAACTATGGCTCGGTGTCCAGCTTTACACGTCACCAGCAGATTGGGTCGCTGTGGCTTTCCTTGCCAGATGAATGACGAAAACGGCGTCCATGGTATGAGTATGGCCTGATTGAGGGAAGCGATTGCTCTCGCCTATTCGGGTGTTTGGATCTAAGAGGGGACGAATTACTAGGAAATGAATACGTAATGTTTTTAAATCGCCACAATGTCCAGAGTCAAGGAGTCGTTAAGGTGGCAAAGGAAGCTGCAGAATATAAAATGGAATCGTTTTATAATCTGTTTTGACTGAAAATTACTTTCGGTGTGTGGTTGGTTTAGTCTGCTGCTCTGTGTATTTCCAGCAGTTCCCAGAATGTAGGTAAACCCAAGCTAGCTAGTCACACTATGTCATAACCAGTTGTTTATGTTTGTGGCGTATTCCTTTCGGACTAATAACATTGGTGTTTTTACCTGAATAATTTCGAGTCATTTATCAGTCTTTAGTAAACAACGTTATTTATTGTAAATCGACTAGACTGTAAGGTTAATTGTAGCTCCGTAACATTCTCTGGTATGTAACGTTAACTTAACGTCACCTAACGTAAACTGAACGGCGCTCTGTACTTGCAGTGACTTTTTTTAAATAGGTAACGTTGGAATTCGAAAACTGTAAGACCGTAAACAGAAAGAAAATAGTTTTTTTTGTCTTTGCAGGAGAAGTTCAACACTTGTGGATGTAGTCATTTGAAAGTTTACGCGATGTCTGTGATCACCTTCCTACGCTGGACCATGAGGTCAGTGTAAACAGACACGTTACTGTATCATGCAACTTAAACAAGCGCGTAATGAATATTGTTATTGTTCTATTTTAGGGGGACCATTGATCAAAAAAACAATTAAGAACTTCATTGTGTTTTTGAAGCTGAAGTTTAATTCTGAGAATTTAGAGAATTCGTTTGTTCTTTTTTTTGTCTTTGGTTTAAAAAAGATTGATCTCACAGCTTTTTTTATAACAATAATTCTTGATCATTTTGTGATGTGTGCCCTCTCATAGAACAATTGACTGCATTCAAATGCGTACAGTTAATATTTTTTTTGTAAAACTTTTTGTAAGTCGAACCTGGGATTGGAATCCGCGACCTGGTGACAAACATATGCCCCCTTATTTTGTTAAATAATTAAATTCCATCTTGGACAATGCCCTCCCTCTGTCACCCAGACCAAGCAGTAAACCTGTTGCTGTGCAGATCTTCCAGAAGAGGGCGCTCTCTGGGGCAGAAGCCATCACTGCGCTACGCCCCTTCTATTTCGCAGTGCACCCAGACTTCTTCGGCCAGCACCCCAGGGAGAGGGTGAGCCTGCATTAACCTGCGTGAGAGTGACGTTTAGATTGATCATTTCTCTTCACTACACGTCAGTGGGGTCTGCTCAGATTTTATACTACTGGTCTCGGTGTGCAGGAGGTGAACGAGAACTCCCTGAAGAGGCTCAATGGCTATTTGGAGAACCTTCAGAAGCCAGGGGTTCGCTCCCTGAAATCAACAAAGCTGACCTTTTATGTCAGGGAAACAACCGAGAGAAAGGATGATATTCTGTCCTCAGGTGAACTTCTATGTTGTCTTTTTTAATATCACAAATGTTAGATTAAAGCTATAGCATGCTTAGTAACCAGGAGTATTACGGTGCTCAAAACTGGCAGGTATTTTACATGACTTTTTTCTCGCTAGCAATGATGACCTACCAGTTTATTCCATAAACGCTTAATTGAATCAATGTTTTTCGGCACAAAGTGTGCCTTCGTCAGAGTATGACAATACCGTGATAAAGGCACACGTTCTGCCAAAATGGTGGCTTTATAATACCCCATTCATATGTTGGAAAAGTGTGATGTCTTCATTTTTTTTTCTCCCATTGTCATCGAATAGCTTGTAATAGCACTCACAATGGAGAACAAACAAATTGAAAAACACAAATGGAAAATGTATTAACTTGTTTTTGTGGCACCCATTACATTTTACAGGTGTGTCTAGGGCCCTTTCCATTTTCATGCTTTAAGTGTTAATATTGTTAACAATCCTCTGCTGTTACTTGAACAAATAAATAACCTGGATGTGAGAGACAGTCTTTTCCTGAATTGGAATTGACTCTTAGGAGTGTAAGTGAATGTGGGCAGTAAAGGCCTCGATATACTCCAGCTTCGTACGTGTACGTACACGTACGCGAACGCTATGCAAGCTGCATTGTTCACATACTCCACTGCGTACTTTGGGCCTCATTCATGAAGTGTTCTTAAATATACGCGTACATTTATGTCCGAAGGGAATTGGTATGAAAAATTTATGCCGGATTCATCAAACTGTGGAAAAGGGTGTGCAGGGTAGGCACTGATAACATTGGACAGGTTGGCAATTTCATAAAAACTCTGCTTTACCTCCACCTGGCTTTGCATCTTGTAGGGGAACTGGATGTACGCTGGCATTAGCTGGATTATGCTGTTGACCACAATTGCAACCCTGGCTACAGACATGTAAGCCACTTTAAAGCAAATATCGTTAATTGGTTAAATGTGGGTTTTAATTAGCATAGCCTATGTAAGGTCATGTAAAATTTAATTTTTTAGCAATTTAGAACAAATAGTAGGCTACTGGGAGTGTTCATTAGCCTGCGTTATGGGTCTAATTAAACAGCTTCATAGCCTAAAATTGATTAATAGGCGTAATCTAAAGTGTTTGCTTTTTACAATCATAATTTATTACGTTTGCAATGTGTATTTCAAAGGCTACATTTAGTCTTGTGAATTTAACAGAAAATAAAAATAAATTCATATTCTAATTATCACTCAGAAGCTATATTTACCGGCATTCTGAATTTACGAACGAGGTACGTGTGCTCCGGAGCAGGTGTAAATTTTGTTCAGAGGTACTAACAAATCTCAGATATGAAAATGTTGATGAATACCAAAATACGGGGAAAATTGCGTAGAAATTCATTCTGCTCACATTTCATGAATGATGCACTTTGTCTAAATGGATGTTTAAAAGTTATGTCTACTAGGAGGCAGGTCAGCGACAAAACATTCTCGCTCAGGTTAAGAACGGTTCCAATTTATCGCCAACTATTCTGGCATGCAAACTTGTCATGGTGCAGTGGCAACGTCACATCATACAGATGGTGTAATTGCGAACCAGCTCGCATAGTTGTTCTTAAAAATTCACCGCCATTGTGTACTACTACTTCTTCGCTGTTTCCTGTTTCCATCTCGCAGAACGTCAGAGGATCTTTGGTATACTGCCCCACGATTTCTGTTGGTATTGCACCTTGCATATGCGTACACTAGGGAGGTATGCAAAGGCCTAGGGAGACAAAGGGATGCACCAAGCGAACGCAGGATACAGAGCCGCAGAGTCTGCTGTACCACGTACTTAGCGAGAAGTATATTCACAGGACTTAAACTGACAGCGTGAAGTATATTATCCTTCAAAGAAACCAGCAGAGGGGGATTGAGTTAATCTGGACAGATGTCCATCCAGTTCCGCTTCCGCTCCGTCAGCTTCACACTGAACACAAAGGATGTCCTGAGCACTGTGATGGACGTGCTCCGCTCCTGTAGCCTGTCCATGGACACATGCAGGTCTAAAGTCCATCGCGGAGCCAGGTGGGCGCCCCCCGGAGGCCGGAGGGGCGTTCTACAGGCCTATCAGATGGGATAAGACTTACTATGCCTTCACTGGCTACAGGGACCCAGAGCAGGAGCTAGAACAGGCCAGGAGAGTGGAGCCCTCACTCAGGTATCAAGTACGGATCTCATACTAACAGGCATGGTCCATTAAAAGAGTGACCCCGACTCAAGCCTGCATCCATCTGCATTACCAGAACAGCTTCTCAACCATGACACCACACATACCCTTTAACATACCCTTGTACCTTTGTGGAAATTTTCTCTGCCATCCTTAAGCCTTTCTCTAGGTTAAAAGTGATTGGTGTGACTTCCTTTCTTTAGGTTTATCATTGCTTGCTTTGCATTGTGCAGCCATTTTACTTCATATGAAGAAACTTAATCAATCCATCTTGGGAAGACATTACTTCCCACAAGAGACACGCCTTTCTGCATAATAGTCCCAATTGCTCAGCCCAGTAGGTGCGCGATATACAGCCGTGTGTATTGGGTGTGTTTTCCAGCCTGTGGTTGAGGAACAATGAGACGGAGGCCACTGAGAAGCAGAAGAGCAGCCTCCCCCGCAGAGAGGAGCTGAAGCGGCTGAAGACAGAGCTCTGCAACAAACTGGGTCTGACGGACGTCAGGTTAGCAAAGCTGTCTCAAGAACGCACACACCGCAGGCACGCACGCACTCACACATGCATGCATTCTTATGTGCACACACATCAACACAATACCACAACCACACATGTTGCCCTTCAGTCTGTCTGTACTGATAATTGTCAGTTGATTAAGTACAACATACAGTATTACCTGCAGAGTTCTTTTAGCTTTTTGAATTTGAATGTAATTTCCATTTTAAATCATTATGAATGATTATTTATTTTTCAAATAATTGTATCGATCATGATTATCATGAGGATGCATTATTTATTTACCAAACGTCTGACATGTCTAGCTCAGATTTCTGTTGTCATAAAGTCACTATAATGTCTTTGGTCACAACTTTACCTAAAAGTTTCAGTAATGTTATATGCTGGTTGGGAGTGTCTTTCTCATGGAGGCCCACCTGGAAATCAAACAAAACATTTAAATTTGCAAGCCCAGTTCCTGTTATGGTACCCAGTTATGCAACTTAACTCTGGGGAATATGCTAAATCTATACACCCAGCTGGTGCTCGAAGCTGTTTTGATCAGCTTAGGGTTGAAGTTTTGTGCTTTTTGCTTTAGACTAACAGAATGCTCAATCGTCCATGCAAACCAAGCCTAACTCAACACAGTCATCTTTGAATGATGCAATGTAGCTCCTCCTCCCACCTGCAGGTGGCAGCGCAGCTGGGGAGTCACTCACAGATGCTGCCAGTTGCAGAGTTTGAGTCGCCTCTCACAGCAAAATCCTGAATCTCTCCACAATTTAAGAGGTAAAGTCAACTATTTGGCTTTGGGATTTTTTTGGGGGAAAGGGGGGGTTTCTTTAATAATTATACAGATGAAATATGGTCAGTGTTTTGTATTGTCAGTGAAATTTCCAAAAAGGTGTTCTCAGAATTTTATTATGAAAGCATTTTTAGCTTTTGTTTCCCTAGTTTTAATCTTTAATATTTTTATAGATAGGACAAGAATTTTAAACAAATTATGTAGTAGGTTGTGTATTATCTCTTCAACCGTTTTAATTAAATTATGCATATATCATGTACATATCAGGTAAGAGGTCAGTACAGTGGATTATAATTACAAGCAATGGTTTCTGTCTTGCAGGATAACTTAAGATTTACATTCCAACATTGCATCACATAATTTTGGAACCCACTTGCCATAGATCTCACACTTCTTTGGAGTGGGTAAATGATAAACCAAACTGTGTCAAACCACTTTGTATCTGCATAGTGAAATGTTAAGTACTTTGCTCTCACGTCTTGTCAGGGCACACGCTGGTATTCACGGACCAATCAGGGATGAACGCCTCTGGTCATGTGATGCTTGGAACAATGGATGTCCATCACCAGTGGACAAAAGTAGGACACAAAAATATCTTATCTCTGTAGAGTGAAATATTTCACCTTGCTATGCTGTCATATGTTCAGTCTCAATTTAAATCTTGCTTTAAGTTTTATTGTGAGAGTAGATGGTTGTCAGCTGTAGATATCTGCCATATCTTTTCCTTTTATGCTGTGAGAACCATTGAGAAGGGAGTTTTGTCTGCATGTCTGTGTTGGTGCAGCTCTTCGAGCGGTTGCCTAGTTACCGTGCCCTGCTGCAGCAGACGGAATGGTTGAAGGAGAGAATCAGCCTGCTGCTTGGGGGGATCCAGGTGATTCACATCGAGAGACGGGGCCCCCTACTGACCCTAGAGGAGCACTACAGCTCCCTCAACACCTTTCATAAGAGACTCCTGCCCCGTCGCCCTGCTCTGCACCCACGCAGTCTGCAGGACCTGGCAATGACACTGGAGAGGTACTCAGCTATGCAGCATACGTTGTTTGTACTGGAGCTGGGCTCACTTTCAGTATCACCTATAAGCCATGCATTTATTTATTATTTTAATAGCTTTTGCACCTATGTCGGCGCTCGCTGTCCAGAGCGCAGACAGGCACGTGCTCTCCTCTGAAGCTTGTGAGGTCAGCTTCTGCTTCTTCTCACACTTGAGTTTGGAAATCAGACTCGCACAGACATGGGTCTGAGGAAGACGCTTCATGTACAGCTCAACAGGCAGCATGCGGGTGCCAGATCGACCAGCAGGAGTGCACATTGAGACGCTGTCGTCCTGGTTGACTGAAAACCTCTCTTCCCTGGCGACACTAGAGCAAATTGGGTGTCGCCCTGTGTGGCTGGCAGCCACTATCAGTACCGGCACCGCCTGGATGTGATATCAGACCCAGCCACACACACAAATGGTTCTTTAGCAGCCTCAGTTATAAGCCATATATACTGGAATGGGGCTCGCATACAGCCTGCATTTAAAGCCCTTTATACGGGAGCAGGGCTCGCTTTTACTTTCAGTTATGAGCCATTTGTACTGGAGCTGTTCTCTCATTTCCCACACATTATGTCACATCTTTCATGGATTATTTGTCTTATAAAATCAACTATAATGTCTTACACATGAACCAAAACAGTTCTGGTTTCAGTGTTGTCCTTTCTGATCATTGTATTCTTAGAGAAAATTAAATGGTGTTTTCAAGCTGCTCACCACAAAATGGATGCGCATAGGTACAACTCTTATTGATTGGACTGGCTGCACTGCAAAAAACACATCTTAACAAGCATTTTAATCTTATATTTAGACTTTCTTTCTTATATTTAGATCTTATTTCTGTTACTTTTTTTTGCTAAATAAGACAAAAAGATTGCCAGTGGGGTGAGAGAGTTTTACTCCTTTCAAGATTTGCCAGTGGGGTAAGATCATTTTACTTGTCAAGCAAAAAGTAACTTAAAACAAGTTAATATTTACCTTAGAGAGAAAAAATAAGATTTTAAATCTTATTACAAGACTAAAACACTTGTTAAGACAGACATTTTTTGCAGTGTGGGCCAGTGATCATAGGAGACGGAGCATAGTGTTGGTCCAATGTGATTGAGGTGTGCCCTCCCTGCCCCTCCCCCAGTGGCCGCTCGAGCACCACCCTGCATGAGCTGGGGCACTTCATCGTCCCCACGGCCTGCGAACCCCGGCAGCTGCAGACCGTCCTGCAAAGCCAAGCTCAGGAGGCCCGTAGACGAATCAAACGGCATGAAAAGTGAGAATGCGCATGTTTTTGTGTGTACGCATGCGCTTGCGCTTGTGTTTGCGTGTAGAGGGTTCTCTGTGTGTGTTTCAGCATGTGTGGGTTTCCTGTGTGTATGTTTGTGCATGTGTGTGGCTTCTCCGTGTGTACTGTATGTGTGTATGTTTGTGCGTGTGTGTGGGTTCTCCGTGTGTATGTTTGTGTGTGGGGGGGTTTCCTGTGTGTATGTGCGTGTGTGTGGGTTTTCCGTGTGTATGTTTGTGTGTGGGGGGGTTTCCTGTGTGTATGTTTGTGCGTGTGTGTGGGTTCTCCATGTGTATGTATGTGCGTACTCACCAGCTGTTATCGCCTCGGTTCAGGCTGGAAATGGAGGAGCGGGAGCTGGTGCGCTCCTGCGGGGCGGAGCTCTCCCTCAGCAGCCTGCGTAAGGAGGTGAGCGTGTCCAGCCATCAGATGATGGTGTGCTGCAGGCGTCTGCTGGAGGAGCGTCCCGCACAGCTGCAGGGCCTGCGCCTCTGTGTCTCTCACTTCTACTCCGTCCAGCAGGACGGCGACCTCTGCATCCCCTGGGACTGCAAGGGCTGAGCGGCACGGCGTCCTGCTGGCACGGGACGGCCTGTGACCGAGGGGGGTCTGGGGGCGGGGGCTCTGTCCAAATCACAAGCACTTTATCCCAACACCGCTGAGACCATCACTGGAGCTGGAATATTATCAGTGTGAAGAGCCTGATCGGAGTCACAAAGGCACTTTATCCCAACACCGCTGAGACCATCACTGGAGCTGGAATATTATCAGTGTGAAGAGCCTGATCGGAGTCACAAAGGCACTTTATCCCAACACCGCTGAGACCATCACTGGAGCTGGAATATTATCAGTGTGAAGAGCCTGATCGGAGTCACAAAGGCACTTTATCCCAACACCGCTGAGACCATCACTGGAGCTGGAATATTATCAGTGTGAAGAGCCTGATCGGAGTCACAAAGGCACTTTATCCCAACACCGCTGAGACCATCACTGGAGCTGGAATATTATCAGTGTGAAGAGCCTGATCGGAGTCACAAAGGCACTTTATCCCAACACCGCTGAGACCATCACTGGAGCTGGAATATTATCAGTGTGAAGAGCCTGATCGGAGTCACAAAGGCACTTTATCCCAACACCGCTGAGACCATCACTGGAGCTGGAATATTATCAGTGTGAAGAGCCTGATCGGAGTCACAAAGGCACTTTATCCCAACACCGCTGAGACCATCACTGGAGCTGGAATATTATCAGTGTGAAGAGCCTGATCGGAGTCACAAAGGCACATTCTACATTTGGTAGATTTTCTGTTGTTGAGCACCAGAGTGGAATATTTGCAGTAACAATTAAAATCTTCATCCTCAGAGGCCGTGGATATAAGAACATCCATGTTTATGGATATTTATTCAGTTCTATTCACCATTACTGGCTCTTGCCAAACAACCTATTGATAAGAAGCGCTCACATAGTTTTTCAACCTTTATCTCCACCCAGTGCTCTTTCTTTGCTTGTCATGATTATTTCACTGTGAAATGGCAGGTACAAGTGTGTCTGGTTGAGAGAAAGCCTTATGTGTCAGACAGCAGTTACGGTCTCGTGAGCATTGAACAATGCTAAACGTTCTGTATTGTTCTTCACAACAGAGCCGTGAGACTCAGTGAAATGTTGAGTTTTATCTTGACACTCAGGTTTTTCTAAAATGTTCCTATTGCTACAGTGTAGTGTCACTCACAAACATCCTAATTTAAGATTTTAACGCTTACACCAGATGGAGCACTTCTTCTATGTATATCAACTCGGAGAGTCGTTCTGAATGTGAAGTTGGTCTCACATCCACTCAGAATGTGGTCTTTCCAAGGGTATTGCTTTTGACTGGATGCAGTCTGTGTCCCCATCAAAGGTGAGCAGTATTAAGGCATTTTATTACAGCGGGTTTGGGAGGCCACTGTGCAATGGGGTATTAAATTTGGTGCAGTGTTGCTTGACGTTAAAGTCATGTCACTTTTGTCTTTAAAGGGGGCCAGTATTAGAATATTATTCAGTGTAAAGATGTAAAGATGCCAATTAAAAAAAATTTTTTTTTAAGGACACATTGCAAAATGAAAATAACCTCTTTATTCCATAACAATACATCCTAATATTCAAGGTCAATATAGCATTTTCTCAAAAGGAGAAGTTGTGAACTGAGGCTGAGGTCAAGGATTATGAGTGTGATTTGAAACGTGAAAGTTCTTGCTATTACAGCAATTACACTGAATACATGTGGAGAACAGTTAGGATGGACCAAAAATGACTATGATCAGTCGCTGACAGTGAAACGTTGGTGAAACTCTGAAACGTTTGTTGTCAGTTTTGTCTTTCTCTGTCCATCTGCTGTTGGTTGTTCTGCCTTGGTGTGGATTGTAGTTGTGGAATCAGCCAGTCGACGTGGGATCACCATATGGAGCTGCAGGTCAGGAGTTTTTTCACAGTAAAGGAGAGGTCATGAAATCAAGAAAGATGGTTTAAACCATGTAAGGTTTTTTAACTCGAGAAGGAAGATGTTTATAGCTTAGATGTTTTGAAAAGAAAAATGGGGGAGAAACTGCTGAACATTTGTGATGCAAGAGTTTCTGTTGAAAGAAATAAATGAGAAAATATATTATGAGCTGAATTGATACTGGTCTGGGTACAGAGATTAATAGTGACTGTGATACTGTTTATAATGTAATATTTAATTAATGTAATGCATATTGTTATTAATGAATATTGTATTTAAAGAATAAAACTTTGAAAATGTGATTCCATTTTGGAAGCCTTGTGAGAAACCATGAAACAGGCCTTCAGAAATTCTTTATTTATTTTTTTATTTTTTTTAAACCTCAAACCACTAAAGTTAGAGCTGCATTTATGCTCAGAACACCAATGGGGAGTCTAATTGGAAACCCAAGGCATTTCGGTAGCAGCCCATTGCTGTGGAACTGGGTTTGTAAATGTATTCTGTATCAATTATGTTCTGGTCAGGATAAAGTATTTACATACAAAGAGTGGTGATGTTACATTTGAGATTAAAATGATTGAATAAGAGAACGTGACGCTTCGTGATCATACACATCCACCACATCTATTCATTTCCCCAATGCCCATGTGTTACAGTTCTGAAAAACAATTTATCTCAGCAGTTATTCGAGAGTACTTCATTGCTTGAATGTTGCATATCCTGCGGGCAGAATATCTTATTTCTTGCTTTCAAGGCAATATGCTATAGATTGAATGCCAAACGTAAACTGATATTTATAGTTAAGAATCTCGTAAACACCTCTTAAACTCCACTGGAATTCACATTGCAGTGGGTAGTTTTCTCCAAATGTTTTTGAGCTGCACTGCCATGAGGCTCTTGTAATTAAACCTGTAACAAAGTTATTTAAAGGGGCAGTTCACCCACAAATTTTATTTTGATCTGTTTCTGAATACCCAAAGTGCTATCTATCATCTAGGCAGTTTCGCTGAGAATTTTTATAGATATTCGCTACAACTCACCTTGACATCACACCTTGACAACGGACCTCAACGGGTCCATATTTGATAACCAAAGTGCGCCAGTATTCTGGGGCTTATGTGAAGACAGTGCTCCCTAGAATACTGGCTTGATTTGGTTGATACTTTATGCAGATTGATACTTTATGCAGATATACACAGTTGGCGTACTTAGGTAGAAAGTAGTTTTCAAAGAAAATGCACAACAATGTCTGGATGTTTGTGAGTAACTTGTGTTTGGAAAGACGTTGCTGCTGATTTTTTTCAAGTGTACATTTTTGGTGCTTTGAGAGCCACAGACTTTGGCCTGTTGAGGTCCTTTCTATCAGAGTGATATCATGGTGAGCTGCAACAGATATCTACAAAACTAGTGAGTTCTCAGCTAAACTACCTGGATGGATAGAAGGCACAGTGAAATATCTGCTATTGCAGGGGAGAGTGATTTTGATTGGTAAACAAACATGTTGAATTACAGTCCAAAAACAGCTCAATAAAATTGTCTATGTTGATGTGTTTCAAGTTTATAGACTATAAATGTGATCACTGCTGGCAACTTTCATGCTGTATCTTTAGCAAGCCTTGTATCATCACCAGAACTTAAGTGTTAAGTACATTCACTAATGACATTTATTTATTATCACACATTGTTCTCTGGTTCAAAACCCCTCACCCAAGTAATGTCTGTAAAATGGAATTTAATTAACAATTCCTGAGAAATTCCTGACATAACCATATTTATGGAAGATTAAATGTCCAAGAGATTGTTGGCTGTGAGGTTGCTCTTGGTACAAATAATAAAAGGTGTTAACCTTCCTGGCCCCTCGTTTTGCAGGATATTCCTAATTAATGTTTGGTGGATCAGGGCTTTGGGAATTACCACTGTATTTGGAGTGTGGGGTGTGTGCATGCACATCCTAGTGCTAAATCAATTAAACCAAAGTCATCAATGATTTGCACGTGCTAGGCCCAGTGCTGAAAATATTTAACATACAGTCATACATATTTTTTAACTAACACAAGGCAGTTGGATTCATATAAATCACTCACAACTTGAGTATGACAAGGGGCTATCCCAGTGTTCCTCTGCTATTTCATCAATTAAAATCACTTAAAATCTGACTTGAAATGGAACATTTGTTTGTTATTTAAAATGAGGAATCGCATTATCAGCTAATGTTCCCACCAGGACCCATATGCATAAAGAGTGTGGGTATAGTCTTACCATTTAACTCATAATGGATAAGGTTAGAGTATGGACAGGAGGAAACGTGATCCTAGATTAGCACTCCTACTCTTAGACACTATAAATACAAGCTCAGATGTAAAAACCACCTCCGGAGATTGAATGGAACAGGTTCACATCACATCTGTGAGACATCCGGATGGGACTCAAAATGCCTTTTATTGGGCACAAAACAAAAAATCATGCATATAGAGGCAGTCAGGTCACATGCTCAACTAAAGATGACTTAATTGGATGAGAGGCAGTTCACGGCATCATCATGTTGGTAGCCATAGTGATTATTATTTTATTTAGTATGACCAGAGATTAATATCTTCAAAGAAATGTGTACTTTATGAGCATGGGTCCAGTTCCCTGAGCATATGGAGATACTTAGGAAATGCACGTACCTGTTTTGACTATAACTGTTTGATGTGCACCTGCATTGGTCGAGTGAATTCCAGAGTCACTTCACACAGAGTTTTACTTGCGTCTTTGTACATCTGGCAAAATTTGTGCTCTAACAAAGTAAAAAAAGTTCCATAATCAAAAGTTCAAAGGAAGTGCAACATTCTTGTACAAGCTGTGGCCTTCATCTGAACTAATGAACACCACAGAAAAAGAGTATTTTGTTAAACCGGAATTTACATTTGTCTACCACTACCATAGTGTTACTCCATTGTAAAATCTGTGTCTACTACATTTGTATCTGGGACAGTGCTCTTTATCATGGGAAATAAAGTCAAAGGTCAGATCATAGTTCTGCCCGCCAGTCAGAATGAAGAAAATGTGTTTTTGCATTGTTTATTTACTTGGTTTTTTAAATGAAAACTTTTGCTGTTTATGCTTTTTTTTTCTCTTTTTTACAGACTTTTAGCATTTGACCTTCATGTTTGGCCATAACTGAATTCACATGAATTAAACTGTTTGTACTTGCATGCAGTTTGGGAGTGAATATATATTACATTACATTACATTATAGGCATTTAGCAGACGCTCTTATCCAGAGCGACTTACACAACTATATTGAAATGTATTGTCTTAGAATCACAATGCTGGAACTGCTGAAGTTTACAGATGTTTGCATAGTAGGCTATGAAGAGGTCCAATTCATAAAACGTGAGCCTGAATTAAAAAGATTGGGCAGGATTTTTCTGTCACCAATTCATTAGGACTAGTTGAAAAGGCATAGCTTAAAAAGCATAGATTTTTCTTTGGTAGTGCCCCATCTTCAGCCATCTTAAGCCCAGTTGCTTCTACTAGGCCACACTGCCATCAGTTCTACAGGAGTAGAATACTACCCCCATCTACATTCTGATTGGCTATTTACTGTAAAGCAGCTCACAGATTTTATTTATATATTTTTTACCAACAACTGATGGAGGAACCTTAGAACCTGCTCCTTATTTCACCCAGAGGAACCTCAGAACCTGCTCCTTATTTCACCCAGAGGAACCTCAGAACCTGCTTTTTATTTCACCCGGAGGAACCTCAGAACCTGCTCCTTATTTCACCCGGAGGAACCTCAGAACCTGCTCCTTATTTCACCCGGAGGAACCTCAGAACCTGCTCCTTATTTCACCCAGAGGAACCTCAGAACCTGCTCCTTATTTCACCCAGAGGAACCTCAGAACCTGCTCCTTATTTCACTGTGGTGTTCTAAGAAGCCCAATCCTCCTCCTTCGCCTCCTCCTCTCCACAGAGCCAGAAATCATGGGAGACCGACCCTACTCATCATTTGACCAAACCTACGGCCATCTTCCATCATCGCGCTTGCTAGGAGTTCAGGCTGTTAGGGAGACATTGTTTTCACCTTCCTGGCAAGTGCTGGTGCTTAATAGATACTGTTTGTGATTCCGTCTGCATCATTTATGCAAACCTTTTCTCTATCCCCTCGTAATTGCATGTCACTCAAAGACCTTAATCTAGGGAGGAAGAACATACTGACACAGAACTTGATCCTGCAACACTCGAGAAATAGTATGTAGGCTTGTTGAGAACCATGGTTAGTTGGTCAGATATAACTTATTGCCCTAAAATGTGTGCATTTTAAATTTTCACCAGCATTTAGTAGTTTATTTCTACATGCATACAGCATATTCAGGTCAAGCACAATGTCCTTTCTGATGCTTTTGTCCACAGTGGGAGTATGTACCCCTCTACATACTCCCTAATGAAGTGTGCAAGTTGTATACGTTTTTAGGTTGATTGCTACAATTAATTAATTATCTTATGGGTTGGGGATGTTACAATGGCTTTATGCACATGCTCTCCCACAGCACATTTTTTCACACAACACAACACAATTGAGACAATTGGAAGAGACATCTGATGTAATTATAAAAACTGCAGCCTGTGCACCTGGTGCATCATTGGGGGGAGCTGAGCCAATTTCAACTGATTCACTGTTTTACTTAATAGTGTCTAATATCATAGTTGCAATACCTTTGTACAATTTACACAAACCAGTTGTAAAAGAGAAAATCAGCTTACATTAAGTTATTTTGACTAAAAATGTCAGACATTTTTTCAAAACTCAATGGTCTTTTTTAATAATACAAATTACTTAATTTGAAGTGCAGAAAGGCAGAGCCCCTAGATTAGCTGCAATCAGGTATCCATTGCTAATGTGTACTCCTTATTTAAACTGACAATTATTAATTGTGCAAATTAATTTCAGACAACAATCAAAGTAATATTGCAACTTGTTTTCCTTCATCTGTAGTTCAGTATCTGTCCCTGAGTGTTACCCATTAATGCTATAGGACACAGGACAGAAACAAGCATGGATAGAGAATGCTGGTTCACTTCCTAAATGGTGAAGATGGCAGTGTGATTAGTAGATGCAGATTCCACTTAGTTTCTTGAGCTTGATTGGCTCCCCCAGTGATGACACATCCTCAGGTGACAGGTAAGATGCATGCAGAAGCTCGAGACCCTAGCAATGTTTCACTAACCCTGCAGCAACTGATCCAAGCTACTGAGAAACATCAGTCTTCTGTTATGTACATACTGTCTTATCTCTCTGAGGAGCTGTGGGTGAGGGGCAGGGGGGTTGAATAATGCATGCAGGCAGGGCATCTATTACTCTTTGGAGCACACCGTTACATGCTTAAAATCATATTACCTCATTGTAATTTATTTTAGACATTTAAAAAAATAAAAATAAAAGATTCTGAAAGTTAACCTGCTTTTATTGAATTTGATTTAGTCCTGCGGAATGAGAAATTGAACCCGACATATTTCCTGTGTCAGTTCAAGCCCCAACTCAGCATTCTCACATGCCTTCAAAAAAAGCAAAACTACCCCACGTATGGTATGGTCTGTGGTTTCTAGCATGGGGGAGAGGACGGGATCTCTAAGTTTTAATGTGGGGAGATTACAGGGGTTTGTGTGCATGTTCGATGTTCATCTGGGAAAATAGAGGTCTGGGGTCCTCTACGCACTCTGTCGTTTATCCTGACCACCTGCTGCTTTGTAGGGGCTGTTCACATCTGGAATCTAACTCCACCCCAGAGCTCACACCAGAGCTCACACCCTTCTCCATAGATGTTCATTCATAGGGGAGCCTCAACCAGGAAAACCTCAATAGTAACATGATTAAAACAAGGGCTATCACCATTGTAATGCATAAATCCCAAATGACAAGACCAACCAATAACCTTGCCAGTGTATATCTGACTACATGATTTAAATAAGCCAACTTTTTCTAATTGTAAAATAATCTATTATCTAGAAAAAGCATATTTGCTATGACAGGTGCTCTTTCATTCCAATTATACATTGAATGGTTTGGTCACTTCCCTTTATCATGAAGAACACCAAGTAGTATATGGTATACAAATACAGACCTTTTTTTTTTTTTTTTTACTAAAGATTTTTTCATACAACATACAGTGCCTTCCAAATTTTTTTATTTAATAAAAATTTTATACTAACAAAATTGATTGGAAAATAGATTTTGTTTAACAAGTATGATATGGCACAATTATTCGCACCCCTAATAATTATTTTACATAAAAACCAACAAGAATAAATCAGCATTAAAGGGTAACTAACCCCACTGTTTCAGCCTGTCTCCGCCCACAAAACAATTTAGAACAATACTTTGTGGGGTGAGTGAAGGAGAGGGGTGGGGGCAGAGGAGCCATGTAAATTTGCATAAATTAACGTACAGTGTGCAAATGATTTCGTATAACGCGGATCAAACTGTCAAACTAGACGTTGCACATCAAGTATGAATCAAGATTCAGCAACTCCCTGGCCTATTTATCACCTCAAATATTTTCAGAAACATATTTTCGTAGACTATTTAGGTGGAATAAAAGTTTATGAACAGGACGCAACGTTGTTCCGGTTTAAAAACGTGGAGCCGAAACGAAAGTAACGTAGTGGGTCTAACCAATCAGGTGCCGGCTGTTTGCGTTGTGGCCACAACAATTATCCATATGACGTAGAGGTACCTCCAAAGAGGTACTCTGACATCACGATTGGGGCGGGGGCAGTGTGGGGAGCAGAAAGGAAATTTCAACCGTTAGGGGCAACACAAAGACACTTTTCTACCAGTTTCTCCTGATTTATGTTATTATTTCAGAATTGTTGAAATAACAGAATGCATGAACAAGTTTAATTATAAGGTTGGCATACAAACACGTTTACAGCTAAAAAAAAATTTTTTATCTAGGGTGTAGTTACCCTTTAACATGTTACTTTTTTTACATGCTACTCTCAATCTTAGGGAACTGTATTGTGGCTTACCCTTGCTTTCTATTTCAATGGGGTATAAAAATGTGATACACACATGTACAATCCATGTCTCATCCATTACCATGGGGAAAGGCAAATAACTCTCAGAAGAAACAGCCCACAAGGGTTGTTGAGTTAGGTTGAGTCAGGTTGTGAAGTTACAAACAAATAAAAACATTTTTTTTTTACTACTTTCCATTATTAGGTCAATTATCAAGAAGTTTAAAACCACTGGTTCACTGGTAAACCTGCCTGGTTGAGGCTCCCATGCATGGTGAGACGGATCATTTGGGAGGCAAAAAGAATTCAAGGGCTACCTATGGAGATCTGCATCTTTGCATCTTTACAATTCTCAAAATATAACATCAGACGCCAATGCCAATAGGCTAGATTGGCTGAAAAAACCTCTCGAGAGCAATCAACAACTAGAAATAACCGCCTTGCGGTTGTATGCCTCCGCCAACAAGTTTGCAGTTTACATCCATGTCTGTCCAGACTCATAAAATATATGTAGTGAAGAATTTGAAGGAATTTAATTGAAAAGGTATGAAGTGTATTTATTGGCTAAATGGAAGTTATCACTATATTGACATGTGAATAATTTTCAGTGAGAAACATGCTGTCTTCACTTAGAGACTATTTTTACAGAGCAGTAAAGAGGACTGATAGAGAAGCTAATTTGCCAATCAATACAGTTTTGTAATTTTTTAATTTGCAAATTAAATTAGAAATTGTCATAATTAGTCTAGGAATTCTTGAGTTATGGCCAAAAACATCTTTTGTGAATGACCTTGACCTTTGACCACCAAAATCGAATCAATTCATCCTTGAGTCCAAGTAGACATTTGTGTGAAATGTTGTCATAATTAGCATAGGAATTCTTGAGTTATGGCCAAAACCATGTTTTGTGAGGTCACAGTGACCTTGACCTTTGACCACCCAAATCTAATCAGTACATCCTTGAGTACAAGTGGACGTTTAGGCCAAATGTGAAGAAATTCCCTCAAGGCATTCCTGAGATATCGCGTTCACGAGAATGGGATGGACGTACGGACGGATGGACAACCCGAAAACAGCGCTGTCGCCGGCGCGGAGGCATAAAAATACACAGTTGGAGTTTGCTAAACAGCACTGGAACTTCAACTGAGACTTTGATTGGAACTGTGTGTTGTGGTCAGATGTGCTTTATGGCCCTGCATACCAGCAGTGGGTTTGTTGTCAGAAATATATATTGAAAGGGACATCATATCTATGGTGAAATATGTGGTGGATTTTATTTTACGGAGGTATTTTGCATCTACTAGTCTGGGGGCTCTTATTAAGGTCAATGAAATCATGACCTCCAGCAAGTACCAAGACATTTTGACTAAAAACCTAATGGAAATTTCATCAAGACAATGTATACCTCAATACAAACTAGTATACCTCAGAATCAACCAATAAATGGTTAACTGGCCACAAACTTAGTGTTTTACAATGACCATCTCAGTCAACAGACTGGAACCCAATCGAAAGTTTGTGGTTTGAATTGAAGAGGATTGTCCACAAGCAGAGAATTAAGGATTTTTAAATATTCTGTATGGAGGAATGGTCAAAGAACCCCCAATACATTCACCAATCTCATAAAAATCTATAGAAGGTGACTCGGTAGGGTGCAAGAAGTAGTGAAAACAGGGGCATGAATATTTCTGACACGTAATAAATGTGGAATTTCAGAAAAGTGTAATTTTGGTTAATTCCACTGAATCATCAGTACAATAGAAGAAATTTTTGAGAATTAACCCCTCTGCCATTGCAGCAGCTAGCTAACTACAAACAGACCACTGAAACCTGATCCCACCCCACAGGCTCTGTAGCCACACCCACCCATCCCCACACAGAAAAGAGCGTCACACCCAGAAATGTAAAGACATTTGCCAGTGCATCATAGATATGACTGAACATGGTTATTTTGTAATATTTTCAAGGTAAAAATCCCACATAGTGCACCTTTAAGCTACATAAAAATGTCCTAAAGTGAGCTACAGTAAGGTGGTTCAATGTGGTGCTCCAAGACATAAAGACCCTTCCCAGATGTTCTACTATATTTACAACCAGGAACACACCAGGGAGCCGCATGTCCTTACTAAACAATCCACTCTGAAGAACTGAAAACACAAGGAATCAACCATGTGATCTGGTGATGGACACTGCCATGAAATGATTGGATTTCCTCCAAGCTTCTAATGTTCCAAAAACAACCACATCACAATGAAGTACTAATTTACAGTGTACTTTTATTATCTTTTCCTTTTTCTAGTGCATTTAGATCTTTGATGCTGTAAATTTGAAGAGTCAACATTCCACATTGGCCCTGAAAAACTAAGGGTTGTTGTTTAGCAGTACATTTTGGGAACATTGTCCTGCTGCAAGGTGAATCGCTGTCAAATGAGTTTTGAGGCATTTGGTTGGATGTTTCTACACACTTCAGAATTCATACTGCTGCTGCCATCACATCTCCAATAAAGACAAGTGAGTCAGTTCTAGCGTCAGCCCTGCATGCCCAAGCCAAAACACTACCACCACCATGTTTCAAAGATGAGGTGGTATGCTTTGGATCATGAGCAGGTACTTACTTTCTCCACACTTTTCTCTGCCCATCACTTTGGTACAGGTCTCATCTGTCCATAAGAGTTTACTTTATAGCAAACATGGCCATTCTGTTCTTTAGGCTTACCAGTGCTTTGCATTTTGTGGTGAACCCTCTAAGGTTATGCTGGTGTTGTCTTCTCTTTGTTTTAGTATTTGACACATACAGTTAAGCAGTGCAGTAGCAGTGCTTTAAAAAAAGTGAATAAAGTGCAAATATTTTTTAATAGCTTTTAGTTCCATATTTCAAATGTAGTGGAAACATTACACATTAAATTCCAAATCAAAGCATTAACAAATTTTATCAAGTCTGCGTTATTCTTTTACAGGAAGCAAAGATAAGGACTATTAATCTGTTCAAAAAAATAGCAGTGTCGACATTTTTCTCTTCAAACTCAAACACTTATTGTATAAACTGAAGAAATTCTTCAAGATTTAACTTCACTTTAAATTAGTGAACATAACCATTAGGGGTGGGACGATTCAATCCCATAACGATTCGATTCGATTACGATTCTTTAGGCAAAGGTTCGATGCATCATAATATCTTACGTTTGACCACGATTCGATTCGATAAGATTCGGTTCGATTAATTTAGATACTTTAAAAAAATGTAATAGGTATGCTAATGTGATTTGATACCGATACATTCATCAGTAATTAAATATTCAATTAGAACCTTACACCAAGTTCACAGCATTATGTTTATTGTTAAGGCATGCCATACATTTTGCAGCTGTCTGCAGCAAATAATGCAGCAATAAACATGACTAACAGTGTATTTTCTAAAGTTGCCCTATTTAGGTTATTGTTTTTCAAACAGTGTCAGACATGGTACCCTAATACATTTCCTTTATTTACAAAATGAAAATGGCAAAATGTATAACAATTACTAAACTTGGCCAAGATAAATGAAATAGCCTATAGGTTAGTGTCATATAGTACTTTCCTAAATCTTAGTACGATCTAGAACTTCGGTGGAGCAAGATGCCCATCCATCCGTAGTTAAAGCTACTCTCGTAGCGTTTTGCAAGGACAGTCGAACAGTTTTCTTCACATCTTCATACAGAGCAGGTATACATTTTTCACTCAAATGTTTTCTGCATGGTATGGTGTATCTAGGTTCCACGACATTCATTTTGTGAATCGGACAGTTAACGTAGTAATAATTAATTAAACGTAAGACATTGGAAATAGTCTTACTATTTTTGTTTTTTGTCTCTAACGTCTACTTGATTTTGAATAGAAAATGGTTTAATTTAAATATCAGAAAGCACTTACAATTAACTGTCTGGACACGGTATGTGTATAAAAACTAATAAAAACAATTATACAAAAAAATAACCGTTTGGCCATTTCTCCAGGAAACTCAGGGGAAGTGTCAATGACTCCCGAGTTTAGCTTGCTAACCAGCTTGCTAACGCGCTTGCTGTCCTTCATGTCAATTGTGTATCGTCGGCTCAAATGGTTTATCATGTTTGTGGTGTTGCCTGTGTATCTGATTTCTACTTGGCAGATCTTGCATATTGCAGCGGTTTTGTCAAGTACACCCTCCTTCTTTCTAAACCCGAAATGCTTCCATACCACTGATTTTCGGTTCGGAACATCGCAAATTCTGTAAGTTTCTGTCTCTTTTGTCGCACTCAGCGAGCACGCAGCTAGCCATTTCGCTCAGATCTGTCCGTCTAATTGTCGCTTTATTCCCGCCTGTCCCTACTTTCCACTCATGCTTACGTGGGGGTTGGAGCAGAAACATGGATTGAAGCTGGTCAAAACAGTTTTAAAAGTAGTCGTGTCTCAGAAATATATATTTTAAATAATTTTTGAATAAATGAATACATGTGCACATTCATTTAAAATGCGATATTAATCGATGCTTATCGATTTGAATCTTACAGATCGATGCAGTTGTATTTACACATTCGGATCGGTGCATCGCGATGCATCGGTGCATTGTCCCACCCCTAATAACCATTGTTTTTGATAACTGCTGCGCATCTGCGTTGCATCGAGTCAACCAACTTCTGGCACCTAGAAACAGGTATTTCAGCCCAGGATGAATTAACTACATTCCACAGCTCCTGTGAATTTTTGGGTTTTGCTTCAGAAACTGCATTTTTAATGTCACCTCACAAGTTTTCAATGGGGTTGAGGTCGGGGGATTGAGCTGGCCACTCCATTACCTTTTTGTCTGGAACCAAGATGTTGCTCGCTTACTCGTGTGTTTGGGGTCGTTGTCTTTTTGAAACACCCATTTCAGGGGCATTTCCTCTTCGGCATACGACAACATAATTTCTTCAAGTATTTTGATGTATTCAAACTGATCCATGATCCCTGGTATACGATAAATAGGCCCAACACCGTAGTATGAAAAACATCCCCATACCATAATTTTTGCGCCACCATGCTTCACTGTCTTCACAGTGTACTGTGGCTTGAATACAGTACCCGGGGGTCATCTGACATACTGTCGACGACCACTAGACCCTATTTTACTCTCTATTTTACTCTCATCAGTCCACAAAATGTTACCCCATTTCTCTTTGGGCCAATCGATGTGTTCCTCTGCAAATTTTAACCGATTCTGCACATGCCGTTTTTTTCAACAATGGTGCTTTACGGGGGCTTCTTGCTGATAGATTAGCTTCGATCAAACGTCTTCTGACTGTAACTTACAGGTAATTTTAGATCATCTTTGATCTTTCTGGAGGTGATGATTGGCTGAATCTTTGCCATTCTGACTATTCTTCGATCCGTTTTAACAGTAGTTGCTCGTTTTCTTCCGTGTGTTTCAGGTTTTTGTTGCCATTTTAAAGCATTTGAGATCTTTTTCCCCTCTCCAATAAACTTTTTAATCAAATTATGTTGTTCCTCCGAACATTTTACTTAGCAATTCAGAAGGAAATATATTTTATAAAAATGTGTGAAAAATTTGCTTCCCTTCTTCCTTAATAAAGGACAATTAATGACACCTGTTTTTTCACAGAATGAATGAATTCTCTAATTAAACTCCACACTGCTATTATTTTGAACACGCTCCTTTCAATGAAAAGTCAATTACTCAGAACAAGCAGCGTGCATGTCATGGCAGTTGGGTCTGTTGTTTTTCTATTACACAACTACATCTACAAGTAAATAATTTGCCATGCAGAAATATCACTACTACTAATAACAGTGGTTCATCAGGTTACTGATGTTGTACTGCTATTTTTTTTAACACAACTGTATATTCCTACATCTTGGACAGTGTTCTAGATCCGAGACAGTTAAAAAGGGATTTTTCTTCACAATTGAAAGTATTCAACCTGGTAGACTACTACATTGGCTTTCTGTGGTCTACCAGCTTGTTTGCTATTGCTGAGCTCACCAGTGTATCCTTGCTTCTTACCAATACTTTTTAGGCGTAATTGTCATAGTCTACTAACCTAACATAGGCTACAACAAAGTTAAAAAATAATAATAATAATGTTAATTAAAAAATGTATAGGCCCTATCAGGGATGTCTTAGAACTTGTAGGCCTAACTAGTCTACTCAATGTCAATATCCTTACGCTATGTCATTGTTTCACATATAGTAAAATTGATTAATCAGTCCACGCACTCACACGTTATTATTTAGGGCCTGATTTAATTGTTAAGAGGTAGCTAGGCTATCCATAGCTATCTATCAAAACAAGATTCTCCGTAACTATTGCAACAAATGTCATGGAATTGTAGCGCTTTTTCCTGTTATTGTCATCGCAGCTTGACGTTTTTGTTGTTAACTAGCCTATTTGACTAGTCACGCGAAAAGTTTCTACAAAACAGCACGCTGTCAAAACGACACTGTTTTGATTGCGTCTCTACAACATGTTACAGGCTACCGCAAGAAATTCAGATGTTTTTTGATAACGCTATAGCGTCTCCAATTCAAATTCCAAGGCTGGTTGAGCACACTCGAGATGCGCCTCGCATGGTTGGAAGCGACACTGAGTGGCAGTTCCATTGTGTTTCCTCCAAACGCCCAGCCCCCCTACTCATCGAAGCCTGGCCCCTGTGCTATCAGGCGGAAGCGTGGTCTCTCCTCTCGGGATTAAAGGTATTCTGATCAGTTTCGCCAACACACGTCTCCAAGTAGGGCGCACTTTGCTTGCTATATTTCGATATAAGGATCTCAACAGGCGTGCGGGAGAAGAAAAGGCGCAAGTGAAACATTTCTTTGGTCACTTCCGAAGCGTCAGACGAACCTACACAATTGCGTGCTTTTCCGTCGGATGTTCCAGAAAGACCGATGGAAAATTCGGTGCATTTCTCTGCAGGAAAGGGTTGCTTTATGTTTTAGTTCCATGTAGCCTATGTCTCAAACACAGGCACGGAGCTGAGGGGGAGAAGAGCAGAATACTTTCATGGAGTCCAACCAGCAGAACTCGGAACTGGATCGTATTGGCTGGCTACTTCTGATCAAATGCTTCGATTAATTATTAAATTGTTACTCACTCTGTTCAACGTGACTGACGCTGTGAAAGTAGAACCGATGGTGGATTAGAAAGGAAACCAAACATAATTTTGGGGAAAAGGGAGAAAAAGGAAAGGATACATTAATATTTGAATAGAGAAATTGATACAGTAGCTATTGACTGTGCAGCGCGTGTGGTCATGCGGTGGCGGGGGAGGATAAGAGTAACGTTAGGAACTTCACGGCTGATTTCATGTTTAGCGATACTGTTACGAATTCCTCTCCAAGGATAATAAATAGACCTCTAAAATGTCAATCGATCACTAAATTATCTTCCGAAACAATGGTAAATATTTGCACTATTCAACAGTTCGTGAGAAAGATGAAAGTGGTTAACAATTTGATATTATTTTATTAAACTAGTTTCGGAATTATAGGCTACAAATGATGCTGACTAAAGACTGTTTAAATGTTAGATTTCGGAAACTAAAATTATTTGAAGCGAACGCGCAGTGACATAGGCTAGGCTATCGGTTATCGTTTTGATCAGAATATTTTCGTATTGTAACCCCCCCAGATTATTTATTTGCAATGAAGATCACACTGATATTTGCATATGGTTTGATATCTCATGAGTCAATGCAGTGTTTTGCTACATTTAACCAAAAAGAACGCATTTAACCAAAAAACGACAAATGTACGCTTCAGTGCAACGTTTGCTTTAAGTTATCCTGCTCACCGTCGCAAATGGCTTCGTTTCCTGACTCCGATCTGCAGACATGTCCTCTTTGTAAGGAATTGTGCGGGTCCTCTGCTCCGATATCATCCAATTCATCTACCTCATCGTCTTCGTCTCATACCTCGAGCTGCTCTGCCTCATCTTACAGAAGGCTCCATGTTCTACCCTGTCTCCACGCCTTCTGTAGGCAGTGCCTGGAAGGTCAACGCAGTCCCGCCGACCCCTTGAAACTTCGGTGCCCAACTTGTGACCAAAAAGTCTCCATCTCCGAGTCCGGGGTGGACGCGTTGCCATCATCTAGTTTCCTCTTCAGCAATCTGCTGGACGTGGTGGTTTCCTCCGAGGAGCAGAATAAAACCAATTGCAGAGGCCACAGCCACCCCCACGGTGGCTTTATCCGGCCTCACCACCTCGGAGAACCTCAGTGCTGCTCGTGCGACGAGGGTAACCCTGCTACCTCACACTGCTTGGATTGCCAGGAGTACCTCTGCGATAACTGCATGCGCGCACACCAGCGAGTCCGGCTGACCAAAGACCACTTCATCGAACGGCTGCTGGAGAGCTTGCACCTCACGAGCCGAACCAATAACTCCAACACTCCCGTGTCCTTGCCCCAGTCTTACCACTCGAACTACTCGCTGCTGCCCGTGTTCCCAGACAGAACAATATACTGTCAGCAACACGACAATGAGGTGAGTTAATTTGGTCCCTCCAAGACGATAGTGTGACTCCCTCGTGGATATCAGTAATGCATCATAGCATTTCCCACGGATCAGCAATTTCTAAGACATATGTCGTAGATATTGCCATGGTAGTTTCAGTGAACATTTGGGTAGAATCCTGGAAATCCTTGTGTCTTTGGATACAGCATTATGTTTTTAAACATGTAATATTTGCTGCAGTACCAGTAAAACATGTTAAATAGGATGAGCACTGTCCAGTAATACATATTAATCCTTTAAAATAAAAATAAAAAGGTAACTTGTTATCTGTTATCTTACCTGTTATCTTAAACTGTTGATAATACAGTGCTGTTCTACTCAGATTCTGCCGTTATGTACTGTACAGTTACATGATAAATAGAAGTAGTTTTTAATGTAAGAAGCTATGGAAAACCTGACATTATTACTAAACAGAATACCTTGTCCAGCCTG